>JAJIBD010004893.1:0-142316 GCA_021461705.1 Cryptotis parvus
TTATATTGATGGAAAATTAAATATAATGAGATATATAGTCATATATTGAAATACATGCTTAATATAATTATCACTATGTGATAATCATCTGTTTAAGGGAAAAGTTTTCAATTTGTGAAACAGATTTGTAAATTTTAGGACATTATGCTAAGTTAAATAAGCCAAATCAGTAAAATGTGCCATATGGTTTGTACAAAAAATAAACAAAATCCCACAATAACATAGATGCAGAGAACAAAATAATGCTTTCAAGAAGTATGCAATAATGGGTAAGGAAAATGGAGTGATTGGGAAGATAATAATTACAGTTACTTTAAGAAAATATGGGGCTAATGAACATTATGAGAAACGAGTTCATAATTAATTAAATGTTTGAAAACTGATGAGTAAATATTAAAAATTACAACCACGAAAAAATGTGTTTTCTTTGGGAGAATCACTGTCTAAAATTACTATTTTTTCATCAGTTTGCAATAATCTTAAAAATGAATAATTATTTTTCCTGTGACTGACAGTGCTCATATAAATTATGTTTAAAACATAAACTCATTATTTATATTCACTGTATCACTGTGCCGTTCATCATCGATTTGCTCAAGCAGGCAGGCACCAGTAACATCTTCATATGTCCTGTCTCAGCCCACCAAGTGAGCCCAAGGGCACCTGCTTGCTCAGAATTTTATGAAGAGCCTCAAACCATTCCGTCAGGGTCATGGGAATGAGGTCTATAAATTTATTACACTAGTGTTGGCATATCAAATATGACACGGTTAGCTTGCCAGGCTCTACCCAGAAGCGGGCCAGCATCCTCTTAGCAGTCACCTATGATCTCCAGGTGCAGTATCCCCACCTTAATGCCACAGCATTGCATATGGTGCCCAGAGTAGCCCTGCCAGAGTGGGCTCTGAGCACAGAGCCAGAAGCCCGAGCAGACTAGGGTGACCCAAAAAGTATCAGATTTTCCCTTTCCTAACAGGAGAGCATGAAATCACTTTTCATAGGCCCCCAGCCACAGCCATAAACATACCATTACTTAGGGGTCAGAGTGATAGCATATGGCGGGTGGGCGTTGCCCTATATGTAAGAGTAAACATTAACAGAAATTTATGTGAGCAATTGAAGGAGAATTACTCAAAGCTCCTCAAAATAAAATAATATCTTAATAAATGAAAGATTTATTTCTCCATATTCATAGGCAAGACACTGTTGTAAAATATCAATTCTCCTCCTCAATTATATCTATAAATTTATCATAATAAGATTTTGACAATTAATTTATGAATATTAAGAGACTTATTTAACGTGTATGTAAATGCAATGACTCAAAAGTCAGCAACATGAGGAGCTAGAAAATAAGAGAATCTGATGCTATAGCTTTTAAGACAAGATAATAGGTAAAGTAGCAAACATAATATTATATTATGAATTAACAGACTAATCAATAAAACACATTTTAATGCTTGAATTGGTGGTCAAGTATAGTGAGTAGATCTTTTTGAAAAGAAACAATGACTCACTGGAAGTACATATCTTATTTATTTACTTTGGTTTGGTTTTAGGTCATGCTCCCGAGGTGATCATAGTTCACTACTGACTCCTTTTTCCGAAGTCATTGATGGCAGTACTTGAGGATAATGTGGTGTCAGATATTGTTGGATGGCAGCCTTATCTAGTTTAAGAACTTCTGTTTTACCCACTCCACACTGGCTCAATCTGCTTATATGTTCTTAAGCCAGGTTGCATTCCTAATGAGATCTTTCTTCTATGTAAACACTGCTAGAAGGTGTGGCAGTTGCAGAAGTCTCCTTGACACTGAATAACTTCTATGACTTTATAGCAAAAATACTAAGAATTCTATGTTTTCTAGACTGGGCACAGTTCCTCTTTATACCTACTGCACTAGCATGGCACAGTTAGAATTTACAGCAGACTACACCAACCTGGCTAAGTATTACTTTATATCCAGCCTCTCTCCAGGGTTTTACATAAGAGATACTATCATAGAATTAGTCCTTGGCATAACCCTTTGTTTATACCTATATTAGAATTTGTGGCCCAACCTTCTTTTGCTCTGTTTAGGGTTCTTTGTTGACAGGACCACGCCCTGTCCACAGATAGGATTACTTTGGTGTATATAAGAGGACTGACTTGAGGCTTCTGACCCTTTTCTCTTTCCCCTTCCTTTGGGTGGGACTCCTCTCAGGTGAGGATACTCTCTCTTTGGTGGGAGACTTGGTTCTCTGTATGGTCTAAGTTCTGACCAGAGCTAAGAGTTCTTTCATTATAGAGGATTGCTGTGGAAAGAGCTTTTGTACTATTAAAAACCTTTTGTAACTGCACCAGAATCATTGAAGATTTCAAATTACGCTCCCCAGTGGCCTCAGAGGTGAAGAGATTTCTGTCCTGATACTGGCAGGGACCCCAGCAGCAGCCCTGACAAGACATGAAAACAAAGTTGGCTGTAGTTGAGATATCACTTAATATCTATGCAAGCTCTTGCTGCTGTGAGTATTCTTTTTGTAAGAAAGGTACTGAACACACTCAATCCTTCACATACCATGCATTCAGGTATTACATGTTTTATAAAAATTGGCTTAAGTGAAACACCACTAACAAGAGCAACAACCCAGAGAAAAGATAAACATATGGGACTACATGAAACTAAAAAAGATTCTGCACCTCAAGAGTGGTAACCAAGATACAAGAGAGTCGACCAGAACAGGAAGAATATTCACCCAACCATGATAAGGGGTTAATCAGGATATATCAGGCACTGGTAGAACTTTACAAGAAGAAAACAACCAACCACATCAAAATGGGGAGACAAAAAACAGAAACTTCAACAAGAAAGAAATTCAAATGGCCAAAAGATATATGAAAATGCTCATCATCATTTAATCATCAGAGATGCAAATCAAAGCAACAATGAGATATTATTTTTACATCACAGAAACTGACAATATTCGAAGAACAACAACAACAAGAGCTGGAGTGAAGTGGTGCAGGGAGCAGGGGACACTCCATCCATTGTCGGTGGGAATGTGAGCTGGGTACAGTCTTTCTGAAAACAACATAGGTCTCTGAGGCGTATGTTAATGCAGGGGAGAACGGTGGAGTCAAAGAGATGTGCCCGAAGCCGGAGGTTCTTTGTCCTTTTAGCTATTTCTTCGATGCCCTTGAGAGGCATTCCCATGCCACTCTCTTCCTCCTACGCAGCTCAGGTTTTAGGTCGTTCATCATGTTGATTTCTCGACCTAGGTACACATAACTGCTGCATTCAGAGATGTTTGTTCCATTGAGAGTGAATGGGCCCTCTGGAACTAGTTCATTCTTCATAAACATAGTTTTCTTTAGATTCAGCTGTAGACCTATCTTTCCACATTCTCGGTCAAAGTCAGCCAGCATTTGTGCCGCTTAGCTAATGTTTGGTGTTATTAGAACGATGTCAGCCAGCGAAGCAGAGGATGGTGTAGTTGCCGACCATCTATCTTCACTCCCATTCCTTCCCATTCTAATTGTCGCATGATGTTCTTGAGGGTGGCACTGAAGAGTTTTGGTGAAATGGTATCACCCTGTTGAACCCCTCTTTTCACATTAATGCCAATCACTTCTTTGTAGAATAGTGAGATCCTGGTGGTGAATCCGTATTACAGCTCACGAAGGATCTTGATGTATTGGGTTTGAACACCCTGTTTGGCTAGGGCTTCGATGACTGCTTCAGTCTCCACAGAATCAAAGGCTTTCTGTAAATCAATGAACGTGAGACAGAGCGGCATCTTGTACTCCCTACAAACCTCAATGAGCTTGGTTACGTGTGGATATGGTCGATTGTGCTGAATCCTTTCCGAAGCCTGCTTGCTCGCATGGTTGTCCCTTCATCTAGTGTTCTGCTAATCCTGTTCAGGATGACTCGTGTAAACAGCTTGTAGATGACGGACAACAGGCAGATGGGGCGATAGTTGCCGATGTCGTGAATGTCTCCCTTCTTGAACAGTAGAACTTGTCCTGCTGCTTTTCCATTGGGAGGGCACCTTGCATTCAGACAGGTAGCGTGTGAGCCAAGCTAGTGTATTGATGAGTACGCGTGGCAGATTCTTCAGGTGTTCGGGTCTGGCTTTGTCTGGGCCTGGTGCTGTTCCCTTCTTTACCAATGAGATGGCATTCTGGATTTCAGAAGGGAGAACGTTGGGAATGACATATCCATCCTGTGGAATTTGGTATGTGGGCAGGTGGATGTGGCTAGCAAAGAGATTTGAGTAGAAGTCCTGGATAATCTTCTCCATTGCCTTTCTGGAAGATGTGTTAGATCCATCAGGGCGTCAGAGGGCAGTCATCTTGGTCTTATAGTTGGCGAAGGACAGGCAGGCGGTGCAAATGCTTTTCCCGGCTTCTGCTGCATCTTCCAGTATTTCTGCTCTTCTGTCTTTGAGGTCTTCTTTTATCGCTTCTCTGCACCGTTTAGCAAGCTTGGACGTTAGCATTTGGTCTCCTGAGGCTCGCGCCTTGCCACGTTGGCGAATGAGCCCCAGAGTTTCTGAAGACAAGCATCCTTTTGTGTCTTTCTCTCTCTCAGCATTCTTCGCACAATCATGGAGGTGCTGAACCAGTCAGTTGTATTCTTCATCAATGTTGTCAATGGTGGTATCTTCCCATGTTGCTGCAATGGTGCCAAAGAGTTCCCAGTTGGTGGTCGTTCTGGGAGTTCTCTTCTTAAACTTTGCAGCCTTTTCTCCCTTTGCATTTTGCATGAAGGAGACAGTGGTGCGATCCTGTTTGGAATTTGGGGGACAACAGCAACATTGATCAGACAAAACCGTCGATTGAAGATGATATGGTCAATTTCATTGTGGAACTGTCCGCCAGGAGATTCCCATGTCCAACGTATCGCTTCAGCCTTCTGTAACTGTGAGTTCCCATGAATGGTCTTGGTGGACATGATGAACTCCGTCTCTCACCCTGTTCGTTCCATTCTAGGCAGTGGGTCCTGATGTGGAGTTCTTCAGCCGATCTTCTCGGTCCTATCTTGGCATTAAAATCACCGACTATGATTTGTAGAAGGTGTGATCTTTTTTATAGAACTCCTCCAATTCCATGTAGAATTTTTTCAATTTCATCTTCTTTGTATGTGGATGTTCGTGCATAGACAATGAAGATAGAAATTGCTAGCAGTAGGCCACATCTCTTCAAAGTGTCGTCCTATTCGGTTTGTTAGGCATTCAAATGAATCAATGTTGGCGGCCATGTTCGTGTTGACAAGGACACCAACGCCACCAATGCCTCTTTCGTTGCATGTTCAGGAACAATTCTTCTCCGGTGTCAAATACAGCATGATGCGACTTACGCCTCCTCGTCTCAGTCAGACCAATGATGCCGTACTTGATCTTTTGCCCTTGCAGCATCAGATCCTCAATATATGCTTCCGATGCCAGCATATGTGCATTCGAAAGTACAGACAGTCATATTAGTCCTTCTTCGCTTTGGCAGCCTAGGATGGCCGTGAAATTTATCAGGCACTGCTTGTTTGCCTTTCTTACTGCTGCCATATTAAGGGCTCTTTTTGGGGGTCAGGAAAATAAACATTTTATTTTCATAGCAACACTATTCACAATAGCCAGAATCTGGAAATAACCAGTTTGCCGGAGAACTGCTGACTGGATAAAGAAACTTTGGCACATCTATACTATGGAATACTAAACAGCTGTTAGGAAATTGAAGTTATTAAATTTGCCTATAAATGGATGGGCATGTTGAAGAGTCATGTTGAGTGAAATTAGCCAGAAGGAAAAAAGACAGATATAGAAACTGCATTTATTTGAGTGTTATAAATATACATATGTACAAATTATGATACCAGTATCCAAGGTGGAGGCAAACATGGATCAAGAAGTCTTATCAAAGGTGGAAATTATCACAAACATGTGGGAGTCAGGAGGTTAGATAAGACAGAGAATTGAACAGTGTGCTAATAATTGTCGAAAGTGCTAATACCAATCTAGAACTGAACATTAAATACAGGCAAAAAATACACATGACAACCTCTTAATATATGTATTGTAAAACCACAATGTGGAGGAAGGAAAGAGAGAGAGAGAGCGAAGGGAAGAGATAAAGAACCTGCCATAGAGGCAGGCTAGCAGAGAGGGAGTAAGGAATCAGAGATATCGGTGGTAGGATATGGGCTTTGGTGAGAGGATTTTGGCTGGAACACTGTACGATCAAAGCCAAATATGAACATTTTATGAACATCTTTGTGATTGTATATCTCACTGTGGTATAATAAAATATCTTAAAAATTAACTTAAAATGATCTATAGAGATAAACACAAAAGAAAAATCACAAGTTATTGAAGATAATATAGGAAAATAGAGGCAAAAGGTGCCTTTAATTTTGGTGAATATTCATGAACATTATAGAAATATGAATGAGTTTTAATAAAATTTAATTTTTTGAAAAATGAATTAGTAATTAATATGATTAATTCTGAGTCACAGAATAAATGCAATAGGTCTAGAATCAAGCAAAATATTTGTAGACTATAATTTATCAAATACAACTCAAGTATAGATTAATATTCATACTTAACAAAGAAAAACAACTGAAAATAATCAAAATATTTGGGCTCTAGTGACGGTACAGCAGATAGGGTGACTGTCTTGCACATGCTGACCTGGATTTGATCCCCATTACACCATATGGTTCACAGAGCAGCAACAGAAGTGATCCCTGAGCAAAGAGCCAGAGAACAGGCATGTGTTGGGGGTGTGATCCCAAAACCAAACTCCGATGAATAAATCATCAATATATTTTGCAGACTGCTATATAAAGGAAACATAAAGACCACTGCTGAAAAACATACATTTTATTATATATACATGTACATTAATAAATATTACACATGACATATATATCTGGGACGAGAGATGAGATATACCAGTGGATATGGCATGTGTCTTGACTTGGCCAACTTTATCCCTGGTACCCAAAATGGTACAACATTTATCCCTGGTACCCAAAATGGTACCACAAGTCCTCCAGTAATCACCCTGCACAGGAGTGCAGAGCCAGGAGGAAGGGCCTAAGCACTGCCAGATGTACCACCCCCACAAAAAAAAAGGAAAATAAAAATCATAAATCTTTTGTCATATAGTAACTGAAAATTAAAATAATAGTGAAATATCACTATATCCTATTAGAATGACTTACTTTACTTTTTTTAATTTCACATTACCAAATGCTGGTGGCTCTATATCTCTGATGCATTTCATATGGAATGAAAAATAGCAAAGTCATTTTTAAATTCAATTTTGGTAGTGACTTGTAAATTTGTATATAATATAAATAAATTTAGTAATTTTGGTCATAGATAGTTACCAAAATGAGTTGTAAATATAGCATTTGAATATCATCACTCAAAATATTTTAACTTGAAACCACAACACTGACTCTAAGATGGTTAATGGAAAAATAAATTTTAGTTCACTATATAATGAAATCTTTTCATATATAATAATTATTATGGCAATAAAGGAGTAGAGATAACTAATTTTAATAGGATACTGATGGACCTTATATTATATGTTGTAGATAAAAAAAAAATGGAAAAGAATATTACATCCCATAAGATTGGAATTATGTCACTTGTATCACTTTTTTATCACTTGTCTTCCAGTTGTTCATCAATTTTGCTCAAGCAGGCACCAGTATAATCTCCATCGTCCTGTAGAGTACTAGTGTAGCCAAGGGCATCTTCTTGGTCAGGAACACGAAGAGCCTCAAACCATTCCTTAGGTCATGGGAATGAGGGCTGTAATTGCTACTGGTTGCTCCAGGAACACGAAGAATCTCAAACCATTCCTTAGCGTCATGGGAATGAGGGCTGTAATTGTTACTGGTTTTGGCATATCAAATATGACATGGGTAGCTTGCCAGCCTCTGCCGTGGAATTATATAGTATACTAAAACTGTTAGAAATGATTATAGTGACATTAAAAATTTTAATGTTTACTTGTAGCTCAGAAAAGGAAGCAATAAGGAATTTCACCCTATTGAAATTTTTTTGTATGACATTAAGAGGATAGATATCTGAATACTTTTAGTAAGTACTGAAAGAACTATAAAAAGTGAAGTGTGAATTATTGGAAATGATAATACCAACCTAGAATTGAGTAGTTGAATATAGGCATTTACATAAAACTGCTAAATGTATGTATTGCAAGCCACAATATATAGAAGGGTGAGAGACAAATAGAGAGAGAGAGAGAGAGAGAGAGAAAGGCAAAGTGCCTGCGATAGAGTCAGACCAGGGAGGGGGAGAGATTCAGGGGACATTGGTGGTGGGAAATGGGCCTTGGTGGAGGGATAGGTGCTGGAACATGGTATGACTGAAACCCAAACATGATCATGTGGTGTGAGTGCGGTGCCTGGCGGCGTCGGCAGGTGGCAGACAAGAGACAGGCTTGTCTACACCCCCAGGGCTCTTCCCCAGGTGCCCTGGATGGTTGATGGTCTGACATAGTAAAAGACTGGGTTCCCTGGGCTGAACTCAGAGCCACAGCAGAGCCTGGCAAGCTACCCATGTTGTATTTGATATGCCAAGAACCATAACAATAATGGACCTCATTACCAATGGATGGTGATGTTACTGGCACCCAGCTAGAGCAAATTGATGAACAACAGGAAGACAAGTGTTAAGTGCAAGTGACAATCTATTCATTATTTTTTATTTCACTTTACAATAAAACCCCTTTTGCTAGGGTCACATTTAAGACAAAGTACAAATAAACTCTTGGCTTTGCATTCATTTCTAACAACAGGAAAATCAAATAATTCACCTGCAGGTGCATTTGGTGAATGTTTTCCCATTTTTATCACCCCTGTGAGATTGATATAAGTAATCATGGAATGTTTTTACTGCGTGTTGTTTTTACTGATATTGATGTCTTTCTTCACATTTAAGCTATTTACCAGTATATTAAAACTTGTTGAGATAATTTTATAGTTAATTATGACATAATTTAGTGTTATATTTGGTTAAACATGTCCAACATTAGAGGCTTCTGTTGAGGACAGAACCAAATATTATCTTTCAGCTAACTGAAATACCTAAGTCAATTATCTAACATAGCTGATCTGTTATAAGCTTTATGATATCTCCTATTGAATATGATTATTCATTGTTCTTAGGGAAAGTATTCTGATTGTTGTTCTAATGAAAATTTCAGGACACAAACTCTTAAAGAAAAAAGAAATATTATAGATTTAAATGTAATCAGCATCACATTTGAAATGTGCTTGAACTCCCTCTTTCAGCTCATCTTTTGAAGAAGTCATTTCCCAACATGGCAAGGGTCTCTCTGGTAGATTTTATTTATTTAATTTTAATTTAATTTAATTTAATTTAATTTTATTTTATTTTTTGCTTTTTTGGGTCACACCCAGCAATGCTCAGGGTTACTCCTGGCTCTGCGCTCAGGAATCACTCCTGGCACTGCGTGGGGGGACCATATGGGACGCCAGGAATCCAACCCGGGTGGGCTGCATGCAAGGCAAGCGCCTTCCCGCTGTGCTATCGCTCCTGCCCCTCTCTGGTAGATTTAAAAATTCTATAAAATAGCCCATTTTTTTAATGCAAAGAATCTTGGCTTTCACTATTTAGCCACAACTTGGTCTTACACTATGCTCTTTTACTATTCACTTACTCTCATTATTTAAAAATTGATCAAATAGCTTAGCTATAATGTTATGTCATGTAAGCTGTTAGTTATAATGTGTAATGTTATATCACATAATTTTAAAAGCTTAAGCAGAAACAAAATCATAAAATATTAATTTATGTTTATTCAGTATGTCAACTATACCTATAGTTACCATAAAAGGTGTTTAGTATCAATAAGGTCTTTATAAATTCACATGTGTTTATACACTAAGGGCATTTTGTGATCAGAACTAAATGTGATTTTTGCCAGGACTTATAATTTAATCAGTATCCCTTAGATTCAGTATCCATATGTCCAAATTGATCTTATTACTCAGAATTTCAAACAATATTGTTTTATCTTAGCTTCTTACATTTTAATATGTTGTCCTTTGGCTAGGCCATTGAGTTTGAGAAACTTAGTTCAAATAAAAAATATCTTCAAATACAAGACTGATTTGTTCAATTTTTATGAAGTATGAGGAAGCAAAATGTTATCCTGGAATTGGAAAGGATAGCAGCTAATAGTGTAATTTCACTAACAGAATCTCAGGAATAGAGTGGACCATTTCTGGATAAGGGTTGATTTTTGCTTAGGAGTATTATTTCTTGTACTGACACATTCATTGTAAAAATCTTTGCTAAGAAATTATTCTGCAATCTTTCAAACATTTTAAATTTGACATTAACATTCCTAATTCAGTCTTTGTATCCCTTACGGCAATGATGTTAAGGTGTCCATTTAACGTCACTCTAGATGTATGATAAAGCAAAAACCAAAATGATTTTGGAGAAATCTCTATTGGCTTGATATATTGTGACCATAAGTTTTGGGTCCATAGTGTCTCCCTCCTTCATCACTCCTCTTACTCTGTGTAGAATTCTCACTGTATGATATAAATCTACTCGTGTGACTCCATACCTATAATAATAATCAAAGAGCCATGTGGAATGTGGGTCAATAAATGCTGTGTTTCTAAATATGGTTCTTCTCCAAACATTATTAGTAAAGTTCATGTTACCTCTCAGGATAACTGAAATAACAGCATAATAATGACATAAGCATCGGAAAAATTTGTCCACAGGGATGCATGATAACAATCTACAAGACTGATGAACATATTTTTTTAGGCAATAAAAAAGAGAAACTTCTGTCCCTTACTAGCAAATGTAACAGGCTGTACTTAGAATAAACAGGATAAACAACAAAAAGCAAAAATAGAGATTTTCAAATATTAGGAAGACATTCAGAGGGATAATCTAGAATCTACCATTTTTAATGAAGTTTAAAATACACAATAACCTCTTCTATTTACATCAGTTTAAGATGATGCTAGCTGTGAGTTTTCTAAAGAGAATTCCAAAGAGAAAACCGTCCTTATTTCCTTGAACCCATGTTCTAACACTAATGTTAGAATAACATAGCAGCTGCTTTCTCAAATCACACAAATCTCAGGGGAGGTGGTTATACTTGGTGATTGTAGCTAACTCAGCTGCTCTGGGGTTAGATTAGTTTCCTCCTCTTCCTGTGTCCACAAATATTTGTTAAGTAACATTCTGGGAGAAGGCACAGCAAGAACCTACAGCTGCTTGGGGAACATATTCCATCATGGGTTAGAGTTAATAAATACTCTTAGAACAGACGGAATTCTTTCCTGTGAGAGGACAACAGTTATTTGACACCTATGTATGGTGTTTCCTTTTTATGTGCAAGAATCAAAATGTAAACAACACCCCAGTCTATCAGGGAAGCAAAGGTAACTTAATTTCAAGGAGTTTAGGATATAGAACAGGCAGTTCACGATTTTTCTCCTCTCTTGAGCTCAGGGAACATAATGTCTGTACTACAAGTGGAGGGCATAATTTTTAAGTTTTACAAACAAATTGTGTTGGAACCATTTTGTAGCACTATTTATAAATAAGGACACATTAATTCTCTATAATAAGACAATGTCTTTCAAAATGACTATTTTTATTGGGAAATTTATTGTTGCATTTATTTTTGCCACATATCATTGTGATAATATCTGTATATGAATGGGATTGCTTCCTCAGTGGTGCTCAGGAATAAGACAGCCACCTCCGAATAAATGTAGTATGTCTTCTAAGACTCATACTCAAGTATTCCTTCACTGAGTGTTCATAAGAGACATATAAGAGATACATTTTTTTCATTCTGCAGGTGCATGTCTCATGGTGAGATGTCAGGCAAACAAAAGAAACTGTGTACTATGTAAGAAAACATTTAGCAATATTATGTGATTATCTCACTAGGGAAAGCAGAAAGAAGAGTAATAATTAATGTTTATGTTAAAGTGGTAGATTATTCTTGTGGGATGTTATAAATAATCAGAAGCAACTTTGTAGATTTCTTAAGCTTTAGATATAAAAAGTTGCTTTTAAAAAAGCTTTAGATATAAAAAGTTCCATTTCCAGTTGGAAGCAAAGATAAACAAGTGGGATTACATTAGAAGCTTCTACATTTCAAAAGAAATGATGACCAAGACACAAAGACAGCCCTCAGTTTGCACAAGGATGTTTACCAAATACCCATCTGGACAGGGATTAATAGGCAAGATATGTAAAGAAATGGTAGAACTTGACCAGAAAAAAAATCAACACCATCAAAAAAAATGGAGAGAAGGAATGAATAGAAACTTTGCTAAAGAAGAAATTCAGATGGCCAAACAGCACATGAAAAATGCTCTTCACAACACTAATCATCAGAGACATGCAAATCAAAATAACAATGAGAGATATCCCACACCACACTAGCATCATATCAAAAAAAAAACACAAGAGCAAATAGTGCTGGCGCTGATGCAGGGAGAAAGGAACTCTAATCCATTGCTGGTGAGAATGCCCACTTTCCCAGTCACTTTGGAAAGAACACAGACAGTACTCTAAAAAGCTAGAAATTGAGTTGTCATTTTTTTCCTGCAATGCACTTCTGGGACAATGACCTGGGAGCCCAAAAACTCAGAGCAGAAACACCATCTTAATTCTGTGTTCATTGCAGCACTAGTCACGATACTCTAAAACTGGAAACAACCTGAAACCCAGAACACATCACTGAATAAAGAAAGTATGGTACAGCTACACAATGGAATACTATGCAACTGTCAGGAATAATGAAGTCATGAAATTTGCTTATAAAAGGATGGACATGGAGGGCATCACACTGGATGAAATGAGTCAGAAGGAGAACTTCTGAATAGAATGACTGAATTCATTTGTAGGCATATAAAGGAAAAATAGTATGAGAGCCTCCCTGGGGTGTGCGGCTGGCCGGGCAGGCGCCCTGGGGTCGTGGTAGAGCCCCAGGTATTGGCAGAAGGTGGAACTACAACCCCCCAGAAGTCAGAGCAGAAGCGGAAGTAAACTGACATTTTGAACCCTCACACCGGCCTGACTCCGCCTCAGGTAGCCTCCCTGGGGTGTGCGGCTGGCAAGGGCGGCTGCTTATTAATACAAAAAGTAGGAAATCCAACACCAAGGGAAGGTGGATACCCTCAAGAAAAAAAGAAACAGTACACTAGAGGAATCTATCCCTGAACACCACAACACCATGGGGAAACAACGCAGATCCCCAGCTCGAAGAACAGATGAAGGAATCGACCCAGAAGACTCAAAAAAGAATACAGATGTGCATGATCTCTCTGACAATGAAATTAGAGAAGAAATTGGTAGGATGTTTAAGGAGCTCAAAGAAAATATTGAGCAAATGTCCAATAAAATACAGGAGAATATAAACGAAGCAGTTGAAAGGGTAGTCAATAAACTACGAGAGGAAATGAGAGCAAAAATGAGAACCATGCAAATAGAAATATCATCGCTTAAAAACTCAGAAGAAGAAATGAAAAAACACAATCGGGGCTCTCAACAGTAGGATGACAGCAGCGGAAGAGAGAATCAGTGAGACTGAAGATGAGCTGCAGAATGCACTCAAAGATCTACATAAGATGGAAAAAGACGGTAAAATGGATCAGCAATGGAACAGAGAACAAAGGGATGAAGCCAGGCGGAACAATATAAGAATCATCGGAGTCCCAGAGGGACAGGAAAGTAACCCCCAAGAAAATTAAAACAGTTAAAAACATCCTGGTTGAAAAGTTCCCGAAGTTAAAGGGATGAAGGCATCCAGATCCAAGAAGCCCAACGCACACCAGCAAGAAGAGACCCCAATAGAAAGACCCCAAGACACATCCTAGTCAAAGTAATGGATGCCATAGACAGAGCCATAATTCTTCAGGCAGCAAGATCAAAGAAGGAAATCATATACAAAGGAGCATCCATTCGACTTTCAGCAGACTTCTTTCTCAGAAGACACCCTCCAAGCCTGAAGGCAGTGGTGGGATATAGTAAAAAAAAATAATGAAATGAATGCCTCAGCAAGAATTCTTTATCCAGCTAAACTCTTACCCAGATTTGAAGGACAGATATACAACTTCTTGGATAAACAACAGCTTAGGAACTTTATAATATCAAAACCAACCTTAAAAGAAGGACTGAAAGATCTACTATAAGACGAGACATAAACCAAAAGAACAACCAACCTATTTAGAAAGATGGCACAAAATCCCATGACAATAATCTCTCTCAATGTCAATGGTCTAAATGCACCAGTTAAGAGACACAGAGTGGCAAAATGGATCAAAAAAATTGAATCCGACATTCTGCTGCCTTCATGAAACACACCTGAACAATCGGAGCAAAGACAGACTCAAAATAAAAGGCTGGAAAACAATCCTTCATTCAAACAACCCATCCAAAAAGGCTGGGGGTAGCCATACTTAGACTTCAGGCTGAAGAAGGTGAGAAGGGACAGCGAAGGTCACTTCTTAATAGTCAAGGGGTGCATATATCAGGAAGAAATCACACTATTAAACAAATATGCACCCAAAGAGGGCCAGCAAAATACCTAAAACAACTACTAATAGACTTCAAAGAAGACATTGACAGCAACACGATTATAGTTGGAGACTTTAACACTGCTCTATCAACCCTGGATAGAACAACAAGATTGAAACTTTCCAAGGAAATACTGGCACTAAAAAGAAGAGATGGAAGAAAGAGGGCTGGTAGACATATACAGGGCATTTCATCCCCAAAAAGCTGAATACATTTTCTTCTCCAGTGCACATGGAACATACTCCAAAATAGATCACATGCTGAGCCATAAATCATACCTCCATAAAATCAAGAAGATAGAAATTGTGCCAACTATTTTTTTCAGACCATGATGCACTGAAAATAGAAGTTAATTGTACACAAAAACAGAGACCAATACCAAGTAACTGGAAACTAAACAGCTCACTGATGAACAACCAGCAAGTCATAAAAAGAAATCAAAGAGGAAATCCAAAGATTCCTGGAAACAAATGAGGCTGAAGACACAAATTCCATAACTTGTGGGATACAGCAAAAAGCAGTGTTAAGAGGGAAGTTCATAACTCTTCAAGCATTCATGAGAAAAGAATAAAGGCCGTAATAAACAATCTGACTTCACAACTTAAGATCTTAGAGAGTGATCAACAAAAGGAGCCCAATCCAAGCAGAAAAGAAAGAAATAATAAAACTTAGAGCAGACATCAATGAGATGGAATGTCAAAAAAACAATCCAGAAGATCAACGAAACCAAAAAGCTGGTTCTTTGAAAAAATAAACAAGATTGACAAACCACTTGTAAGACTTGTAAGAAAATGAAAAGAGAGAACCCAAATAAATAGAATCAGGAATGAAAACGGAGACATCACAACAGAAACCGCAGAAATTCAAAAGATCATCAGAGATTACTATGAGAGTCTGTATGCCATGAAACAAGAGAACCTAGAAGAAATGGACAAATTCCTGAATTTCTATAGCTTCCCTAGTCTGCAGCAAGAAGATTTGGATTACCTCAACAAACCTATCTCCATCGAGGAAATAGAATTGGTAATCAAAAGTCTCCCCAAACACAAAAGCCCAGGTTCAGATGGATTCACCTGTGAATTCTACAAAACCTTTAAGAGGACCTACTCCCAATTCTTTTTAAGCTCTTCCAGCAAATTGAAGAAACAGAAACACTCCCAAATTGCTTTTTACAAGGCACATATCACCCTGATACCCAAAGCATATAAAGATGCCACAAAAAAAGGAAAACTACAGACCAATCTCCCTGATGAATACAGATGGTAATATCTTCAACAAAATACTTGCAAATAGAATCCAAAGTGTCATCAAAAAGATTATACACCATGACCAAGTGGGATTCATCCCGGGAATGCAAGCATGGTTCAACATTCGCAAGTCAATCAACATAATACATCATATCAACAAAAAGAAAAATAAAAACCATATGATCATATCAATAGATGCAGAGAAGGCATTTGACAAGGTTCAACACCCGTTCATGATAAAAGCTCTCCGAAAAATGGGGATTGAAGGAACCTTCCTCAAGATAATCCAGGCCATCAACTAAAAGCCCACAGTGAGCATCTCATTGTCAATGGGGGAAAAACTGAAAGCCTTCCCCTTAAGATCAGGGACAAGACAAGGCTGCCCACTCTCACCACTTCTATTCAATATAGTACTGGAAGTACTTGCCATAGCAATCAGGGAAGAAAAAGAAATTAAGGGCATCCAGATAGGAAGGGAAGAAGCCAAGTTATCACTATTTGCAGATGACATGATATTATACCTGGAAAACCCGAAACTCTCTACCAAGAGGCTCCTAGAAATAAATCATTCCTATAGTAGAGTATCAGGGTACAAAATCAATACCCAAAAGTCAATGGCCTTCCTATATGCAAACAGCAAAAGGGAAAAAAGGGACATTAAAGAAACTATCCCATTCACAATTGCACCACAGAAAATCAAATACCTAGGAATCAGTTTGACAAAGAATGTAAATGATCTCTACAAAGAAAACTACAAAACGTTACTTCAGGAAATAAAAGAAGACCTGATGAAATGGAGACACATTCCCTGCTCATGGATTGGAAGGATTAACATTATCAAAATGGTAATACTCCCTAGAGCTTTATACAGATTCAATGTGGTCCCTATAAAGATGCCCATGATGTTCTTCAAAGAAATTGAACAAACACTCCTGAAATTTGTATGGAATAATAAAACTCCACAAATAGCTAACACAATCCTTGGGAAAAAGAAGATGGGAGGTATCACTTTCCCCAACCTCAAGCTCTACTACAGAGCAGTTGTAATTAAGACAGTGTGGTATTGGTATAGATACAGACCCGTAGACCTATGGAATAGAACTGAGTATCCTGAAACACATTCTCAAATATACAACCACTTAATCTTCGATAAAGGAGCAAAAAAATATTAAGTGGAGCAAAGAAAGCCTCTTCAACAAATGGTGCTGGGAAAACTGGGCAGCAACGTGTAAAAAATGAACTTAGACCTCCTTCTAACGCCATGCACAAAAGTCAGATCAAAATGGATTATAGATCTCAACATCAGACATGAATCTATAAGGTACATAGAAGAAAACATAGGAGAAACGGCTCTATGACATCAAAGCGAAAAGTATCTTTAAAGATGACACACCACTGACCAAGCAAATGGAAGCTAAGATAAACAAATGAGATTATATAAAATTGAAAAGCTTCTGCACCTCAAAAGAAACGGTGACCAAGATACAAACACAATCCACAGAGTGGAAAAGGACATTCACCCAATACCCATCTGACAAGGGGTTAATATCCAGGATATATCAGGCACTGGTAGCACTCCACAAGAAAAAAAACAGCCAACCCCATCAAAAAATGGGGAGAAGAAATGAACAGAAGCTTCCCAAAAAGAAGAAATTCAAATGGCCAAAAGGCATATGAAAAAGTGCTCTTCATCTTTAATCATCAGGGAGATGCAAATCAAAACAATGAGCTACCATCTCACACCACAGAGAATGACACACATCCAAAACAGCAAGAACAACCGGTGCTGGCATGGATGTTGGGAAAAAAAAGGAACTCTGATCCACTGTTGGTGGGAGTGCTGACTGGTCCAGCCCTTTTGGAAAACAATATGGGCATTTCTCCAAAAACTAGATATTGAGCTCCCATTTGATCCAGCAATAGCACTCCTGGGAATATACCCGAGAGACCGAAAAACACATAGCAGAAATACTATCTGTACTTCTTTATTCATCTCTGTGCTATTCACTATAGCTAGAATCTGGAAACAACTTAAATGTCCGAGAACAGAGGACAGGCTAAAGAAACTGTGGTTCATCTACACTATGGAATACTATGCAGCTGTCAGAAGAGATGAAATTATGAAATTTACCTGCAAATGGATGGACATGGAGACTATCATGCTGAGTGAAATTAGTCAGAAGGAAAAGGACAGATATAGAATGACTGCATTCATTAATAGAACATAAATAGATACTAGTGTTTTACTAAATGTGGGAAATCGTAATGGCAGATTAAAACTCACCATTGAATATACACAAAGAATATACACAAAGAGACTTAAGTGATAAACTCTAAATATCTGCAGGGCTAGCCACAATGTCTAAAATAAGAGGGGAGAGAGATGCAGAGACAGAGAGAGAGAGACAGAGAGTGAAAGAGAGGAAACTGGGGTACCTGCTCTAAGGCAGCCTGGGGAGGGCGGGAAGGGGTGGGGTACATTGGTGGTGGAAATGGGGCACTGGTGGAGGCATGGGTGCTTGTATACTGTATCACCAAGAACCAATTATGAACGCCTTTGTAATTGTATGTTTCACGGTGGTATAATAAAAAATTTAAAAAAAATAGAATGAGACTAATATCCAAGGTCAGGAATAAGAAGGGCCCGGAGGAAATGTTAATGCTTAGATTATACCACATGTATGTGGGGGTAGTGTATAGATAATATAAAGAAGGGGCAAATTTGACAATAATAGTTAAAATGGTAATGGCAGACTAGAACTGGTCAAGGTATAGACATGATAACCCTTCATTATCTGTGTTGCAAACAAGAATTACAAAAGAAGGCAGATAGATAGATGATAGATAGATAATAGATGATGATAGACAGACAGACAGGCAGGCAGTTAGACAGACAGACAGAAAGATAGACAGATAGACAGACAGACAGATAGACAGACAGAGAGATAGAGAGAGAGAGATAGATAGATAGATAGATAGATAGATAGATAGATAGATAGATAGATAGATAGATAGATAGATAGATAGATAGATAGATAGATAGATAGATAGATAGATAGATAATGGATGTATAGATGGATAGATTGATGGATGGATAGATGGATAGAGAAAGAGAGCGAGAGAGAGAGAGAGAATTAAAGCATCTGCCATAGAGGCAGGTTGTGTATCTGGAGGATCGAAGTGAAACGGAGCTCACTGGTGTCCGGAAAATTGCAATGGTGAAGAAATGTGTGTTGAAACACCTTATAACTAAAACCCAAACATGGAAAAAAAATGTTTGTAGTTGTCTATTGCAAGGTAATTCAATTAAAAAAGTTGCTTACTTTCTATTTTGTTCATTGAATTTTAACCATCGACATGTGAAAACATTATTTTGAAATATCCAAGAAGGAATTAGATCTCTTCAGATATAAAAACAGCTATAGTCCATTGGCATTCTTAATGTCCTCAACTTGAGAATAAATGAATCATTTTTGTTATAACTATATAAAGTTATCTTATTACAGATAATATAAAATGAATTACTGATGCAATCAATAATCTGAGTAGTTTAATCATATTAAAATTTTCATATTTTAATAAATAATTGAATATTTTATAATGAATATAATGAATTACATTAAGCCAAGTTCTATAAAAACAGATTTAAAGGTTATATAGAACTTATTGTATTTGCTCTGCTATTACCGCAGAGGAAAATTTATGTGGGGAGAAAACAAGCCAATGTTTGCAGTTACTGAGTATGTGAGAAATTGATTCACTGAAAAGAGGTAGAGGGGCCATATTAAAATGATGAGACTGAGCCTAGAGCAGATAAGGCTTTTGCTTTGCACACAGCAACCTGTTCAATACCTGGCAATCCACTGGTTCCCTGAGCTCTCTAGGAATATTCCTGAGTACAGACCCAGGAGAAACTGTGGAACAATGCTGGTGTCACCCAACAAAGGCAAAAAAAGTAAATAAAATGATGAAACTATTATATTGCTTTGTAAAAACCTGCAGAAATATGCACTAACAAGAGAGAAATTTAGTGTATGTAAATTTTGTCAATATCATATGAGTGAAATAATAATATGACTTCTTCTCCATACTTTATGATGAAAACTGAAGAGGTAGAGCCCTTATTCATAGCTTTGTAGTTTTCTAGTTATCAAAAGTTTGGTCACTTGATCACTTGATCACTTAACATTCCTTTATTCATTGATTTGTTCTAGTGGGCGCCAGTAAAGTTTTCATTTGACCGTTTCATGTGCCAGTGTAGCCCAATAGCATCTTCTTGCTTCAGGAATATGAAGAGCATCAAATTGTTCAGGTCTTGACAAAGAAGTCTGACCTTCTTGTAGGTGGGTGGCCACGTGATCTTTTGAAATCCTGTGGGATCCAGTCTGTAATGGTTCTAGTCCAGGGTCATCTGTAAATCTCATTACATGTCCAGCCCATCTGATTTTCGATGCCTCCGCAAAGCGAGACAGCGCCCCTGACTCTGGATTGTTGACGGAGTTCGGAACTCCAGATTCCTTCTCTCACTTGAGTGAGGCATGATATTCCAAGCATAACTCTTTCGATTCCTCTTTGGGAGACCCGAATAACATTCTCATCCTGCTTTAGTAGGGCCCAGGTCTCTGAGGCATATGTTAATGCAGGGAGAATTGTGGAGTCGAAGAGATGTGCCCAGATCAGAGGTTCTTTGTTATTTTAGCTATTTCTTCAATGCTCTTGAAGACACTCTATGCCACTGTCTTCCTCCTGTGCAGCTCAGGTTTTAGGTCATTCATCACGTTGAGTTCTTGACCTGGGTACACATTACTGCTGCATTCAGTGATGTTTGTTCAATTGAGAGAGAATTGGGCCTCTGGAACTAGTTCATTTTTCATGAACATTGTTTTGTTGACATCAGCTGTAGGCCTATCTTTCCACATTCTCGGTCAAAGTCAGCTAGCATTTGTGCCACTTGACTAATATTTAGTGTTATTAGAACAATGTCATCAGTGAAGTGGAGGTGGTGTAGTTCCTATGATTTACAATTTAAATCCAATTTAAAAATTAATTTAGGGGGAATTTTTATGGAAAGAACATAATTTTTACATTTTACATTAATTTTCATTAATTTCTTACTCTAGGATATTTCATTTACGATGAAACATTAATTGGCACAGCTCTTAAGCAAACTTTCTAAAGAGTAAAGTGACGATATCAGTCAACATCAAGGAAAACTTGCCTCTAGAGTGCCAAAAGAAATTTTGCTTTTGACAAGTAAATTTTTCTTGTCAATTCTGGGATATAACTGCGGTTTTGATCACCTTTTGTAGTGACTGTAACAAAATGTTTTTTTAATTTTACAGATCAAAGAAACTAGGGACTTTAAGTCTTGATAATATAGGCCAGGGACTGTAAAACAATAAAAACAAGGAACTATGTGAAAAACCTTTGTGTTCCCTATTCAAAAGATTTAATTTTTCTACCATGAAATTTGATTTTCTCTATGTTACTTGTTCACTTGAAATAGATAAAATGTAAGTATATTTAGATCAAACCATAGAATATTTTTCTATTATTCCTTTAGTCTTCTGATTTGTAATTTGACAACACTGACTGTCATTGATAGATTTCATGGATATGAAATTCCAGTCCCCAAGTTCCACCAACTATCATCACACACACCAGGAAACTCTGATTCCATCCACCATTTGTTTTTTATATTTTGTTTATTATGTAGGAATTTCTGGTACCTAAACTCTGTCCCAGTCATTAACATTAATTATATTACATTAACAAGAATATAATTTTATATCAGGGTTCTTTCTTTTTCCTTTCTTTCTTTCTTTCTTTCTTTCTTTCTTTCTTTCTTTCTTTATTTCTTTCTTTCTTTTCTTTCTTTCTTTCTTTCTTTCTTTCTTTCTTTCTTTCTTTCTTTCTCTCTCTTTCTCTCTCTTTCTCTCTCTTTCTCTCTTTCTTTCTCTCTTTCTTTTCTTTCTTTCTTTCTTTCTTTCTTTCTTTCTTTCTTTCTTTCTTTCTTTCTTTCTTTCTTTCTTTCTTTCTTTCTTTTCTTTCTTTCTTTCTTTCTTTCTTTCTTTCTTTCTTTCTTTCTTTCTTTCTTTCTTTCTTTCTTTCTTTCTTTCTTTCTTTCTTTCTTTCATGCATCTTGTATGTTTTTTTTCACTCTTCTTAACCTGAGTTGTTATTTAAAGCAATTTATAGTTATTTGCTGATATAAAACTTGCTTTTAAGATCCTTTTAACTAGTTTTGTCACATTGAAAATAAGAGTCTGCCATATAGTTTCCTATATAAGCCCTAGAATTTTCAGAGCTCAAATTTAAGTCTCAGGAAACTTCTCCAAGTTTAGTGAATGAGATAATGACTCTTATGTCAAAACTTCATATGAACTCATTGAAGACCTAGCTTATTTTGGAAAACTTTCATAAAACAAAGTCCCAAATACTTGATCTTTTCTAGATGATGCATTTTCCATAAGGAATTAGTTCCTGCCATGTCCTTTAGCTTCAAAATACATAAAAGAAACATCAGACCCAACATAAGTATTTGAGATGAAAAACCTTGAAAATCAAATATATATTTACGTTTAGCTCTGTATATTTATTTACTAGATAGCTCAAGTTATTGGTACTTTAAGAAAAAAAGATAAGTGAAAGCTGAGCTGACTAATTATCAAAAATAACTTTTCAGAATTTAAGCTAAATTCATCTTTGGAAATCAATTATCTAGATAATAATAATTTCTTTCATAGCAAGAAAACACATTCTATTGATCAATTTAATTTTGCTTTGATTTTGTTATTACAGATTTTCCACTTAGAGTGATCAAATTTGATCAAACAGTTTCAACTTGTGTAAGATATATCATATTTCTGCCAATGCAATGTATATATGAATGGGATTTGATTAAACTGGACAATAGTGATTTATACCTGTAATCATACCTATTGTGAGACGGCAAATCTGAAGGAAAGAATCAGTATAATTTGGAGCTATCTAGGGTGCCAGTTTACCTTTCAGTTGCTGTGATATATAACCAACTAATATCCAAGTTACAAAAGAACATTAAACCAGCAATTCATAGAAAACAGCAGTAATAACATTTATCAATTGATGCCTATAAGCTAATCTCATTTGGAAAGCATATTGGAATTACAGTAGCTCACACAATAGGAAGACAAAGATAGAATGTGTTGCAAAGTCTGGGAAACAGAAAGCTCATCTCCTGTCTTAAGAATTACATTTCCATGGGCAAAGGGCAGGGAGGGCATTTCATTCTAGTTCCAACTCAGAAAAGCAAATCCTTGTTATATTATTTTTTTTCTTTAACGTGAGGAAGCATAATTAGATAGGAATTATCATAAATGTCTTTCTTGGGTTTATAACTATTCTAAATATCTTTTCTAAATCAAGTTTATAGTTTGATATCTGTATCCATATGCTGGCAAACACATAGGTTTTAATGCCATGCAAAACTATTTAAGTCACTGTAATTTAAAGAAATCAATTTGCAATGAATGACTTTGTATTTTCTTTTTCAATGAGGTATTCCTGATAAAGACAAATAAAACATGACTGTTTCTTGTGAGATATTATTGTTCATGTACCACTTGTAGAATTGGCTAATTCATGACAGAATCAACAAGTTCTTTTGTTTAGATGCATGTATTTTTCCAAAGTAAATTCCTCAAAAAGACAAGCTATTTCCTTATTTTTTTCTGGAATCTGTTAATTATTATCATACTGAGTTTCACATAGCCCATTTTCTATGATATAAAAAAAAATGATCGGAGGGCCAGAGCGATAGCCCAGTGGGTAGGGCGTTTGCCTTGCACATCGGCCGGCCTGTGCCAGCCCGGGTTCTATCCCGGCATCCCATATGGTCTCCCTGAGCACCGCCAGGAGTAACTCCTGAGTGCAGAGCCAGGAGTAACCCCTGAGCGTCGCCGGGTGTGACCCAAAAAAGCAAACAAACAAACAAACAAACAAACAAACAAAATGATCGATTGAACTCAGCATAGAACTGAGGTCATTATTCATCCACCACATCCTGTAAATTTATTCTCTTTTCAGAGGAAATTCCGTCCTAATTTGTATACTATGCCTAATAGTGTGTTTCTTTACTTAGTCCTCAGTAAATAACCTAAATGCACAGAAAAACTACTAATAAGAGAAAAATTGTTACTTTTAAGACTATTTCTATTTGAGCAGGAAAATCAGTTTAAGAGCTGTTTGACCCAATATCATAAGTTTCCAGGTGATTGTTCACTGAAGTATATTTTCAATCAATAGAAACTTCCTGTGCATTGTTAAAGAGTACATTTATATATCCAATTATAATAACCAGTGGGTCACTTCCTTTTCTCTTTTTCCTCTTTCTACTTCTAATACTTTCACTAGAAGATGAATGTTTGGCACTTTAATTTCAATATAAATATGAATTTTAATGTGTTATGAATAGTATAATTGGCAATCATTATGTGTTATACCTTTATTTTAGAAATTGATACTGTATTTTACTATCTTTGGTCTTATTATTTAGTATAAATGTTTCCATATTCTTTATGGAAGTGTAAAATTACTGTATAAAAAGGTTAAGGGGCTGGAGTGATAGAACAGAGGGTAGGGCATTTGCCTTGCACACGGCCGACCTGGGTTCGATCCCTGGCATTCCATATGGTCCCCTAGCACCACCAGGAGTAATTCCTGAGCAAAATGCCAAGAAGTAACCCCTGCGGCGTCGCCGGGTGTGAATGAAAAAGCAAAAAAAATAAAAACAATAACAAAAAAAGGTTTAGGTTGGATTTTATAACTGGGTTTTTAAATCACTCTAAGTTTTAATTTTTCTTCCTTTACTATATTTTAACACCTTGTTAACTATAGAACGTTTTTATTTATAGTCACATTTAATGAATTTATATTGATTAATTTGATTTATTACTAAATGAAATACTTACATGATTATAATGATTTATGTATCTACTTTAGTTTACAAGAAAAAATACTATTAGAGATTATCTTTGAGTTATTTCTTACACCTTAGCATATCTGAATAAATGTTATATTGGTAAAATAGTTTATCATTTATTAGTTTAAAGCACATTTCCTGTTTTTAAATGTGCAGCATTATGATAAATTTGTGTCTTATTCAAAATGATCAATGACTACTAACTTTTCTTCAGATCATTCATTTTTCTTCAGATTACTTGAAATGAAGATTAAATTAAAAAAATCATGTTGCAACAAAATTTTAATTATCCAAAGGTGAAAAATAGCATGAGTATGAGAAATGTAAGCAGTGGGTTATATTTTTTAATAGAGAGGAACTGATTTGGGTGGAACAAAGAAATAGGAGAATCCCCTTTAGACTAACCCCTGACCACTGAAGAAAATAGGCAAGGATCTAGGTGAGTTCCACTCAGTGATTGGGCAGTAACCCTGCTAGACCAGGGATAAGATACAGTGCCAGTCTGATTACACAAAGTCAGTTCATGATCTGTTTGGCCTGGGAATTCATACCTACTGCACATTCTATCACTATGAGAACTATAAGGACTTTGGCTGGGACACAATTTACCTTTTTGGAGTACAGAAAAAAGACTTGAAAGTGGCCTCCATTCAAAGAAAACAGTCTTTGTCTCAAGCAATTAATTCAGGCAACTGTCACCAACCAAATAGCTCGGAACAGATGAAGTTACCTGGAAAAAAGAATGGAGGGAAAGTGCCCTGTTGTACTTCAGCTCTTTGCCATTTTTTCAAGAATGTTTTAAAAATAAAAGATTTTAAAAAATGTAGATTTATCAAAGAAATAGTATTAACCCAGATGTAGTGGTGGAGCTTTAGAGGGAGTGTCCTGCACGTGCTGAATTTAAGAGTATTTTTAAGGATTGAGCTAAGGAGGCGAAAAGTTAACGGGTCTGGGAAAGAAAACATGATTGAGGTGAAGCTAAAGTTGCCCATTTGTATAAAGAATGCATACCCCCTCATAAGCGGCGTGTAGCCATTGCCATGAATTATTCACTTAGAGACATTTATGTTATTATATTTATTTTAGACTTAATGAAGAGTACTTTAAAATAAGGGCAGGGTTCTAGTCATTAAAAATGCTTTGCCAACTGGTTGGTAATAGTATATTCCAAATTCTTATTAGGAATTTGGTAACTGTATAACTACCTGGATTGGAATTTCAATGCCTCTGTTTCTCCTTAGATACAAGACAACTTTTTATCTCTTAGAGACATTTTCTCATGCGGCTTCTCCTATAATATTCCTCTCCTGTGATGTATTTAAAGCTCACATAATTCTTCCTTTTTAAACTCATAGCCTCAGAGTAATCTTACAAAATGTTACAGGGTTAAATTCCACAATAATAAAGACAGAAAATGCCATGACATTTAAGAGCCTAAGAGACAAAGTCCCTAAAGGTATGGACTTTGATAATTCTTAATGGTCACTTTGGGCAAGGACACAGATGTGTTTTTCCAGTAAATAGAGGATAAAGGATTCACATACTATGGATTTTGAGTGAAATTAATGCTGAAAAGTGTTTGGTGAACTTATCTGACATGTGCTTTGATGACACCTACATACACCTACATGCTGTGGAGAGATGTGGGTTGTAAAATGAGAGATCACCTCAGTTTGATCAAAAGAGGATGTGATGTGAAAATACTATGTTTACAATATTTAAATATTATGTAGTTAAAGTGTTGTTTCTTTGATATATTAAGTTTTAGGGTGGGAAATTTGTCACAATTTTATTAAAATTAGAAAATCATTGTTACATGCTATTGGTTAGATACTATTTAAAAATTTCCAGTAAAGTAATACCTCACATTATCTATGATTCTTTCTTCAAAGGTAGATACTCTGTCCACTAAACTGAAGGAATGTAAGAAAAATATTTTCACAATAAAAAATCTAAAGGAGAAAATGTTCAGAAAAATATGAACATGTGGGGGAAATAATGCATGTGATTCCTAGTAGGCAATGCATGGAGATAGTTTTATTGACTTAAAAAAATGGACATATACTTCCATAGCAGCAGGCTGGAATGGGGAGGAAGGTCGAGAAAATTTGGGGATATTGGTGTTGGCAAAAGTACTGGTGAAGGAATAGGTCATGGAATATTTCATGAGTGAAACCCAATCATGAACAACTTTGTAAGGGTAATCTCATTGTAATTAAATAATAATAATTTTTAAATGGCCATATATTTGTTTTAAATGTCACTATGATCAATGTCTTATTTAAAATTATGAACTATCTTATCAATTTTGTAATTTAGAGAATTCTTAGAGTTTTAGGCACACTGATTTAGTTGTCTTTGAAAAGAAAGATAAAATGAAATTCTTTCATCTCCCATTGTTTTTAAATAATCTTTTCTTATGTTTTCTTGAATTCAATCATTTTCTGAAACCTTACATTTGGGCAATTGAAGATATTTTGTGATCAAGCAATTTATACTCATATTTAATTTCTCAATTATCTTTTCTTAGAGAATAACAGAAATTAAATATTTAGCCCTATGCAAAATTTTTTTGTTACTTTTGTACAATGTAATTATGTAGTCCATCAAAAAGAACATGCATCAGTTATTTGATTGTGTTTTAAGTTATTTTAAATAAATTTTATTATTCAACTAAAAAAAATTCTGCTTTATCTATCTGAACAATTTTAGGCTATTCTACTCACTTATATGGATCATAATTAATTGTTATCTAAGTATATTTGTAGACTTTTTTTTCTTGCTTTTTGGGTCACACAATGCAATTCTTAGGGGTTATACCTGGCTCTGCACTCAGTAATTACTCCTGGTAGTGCTCAGGGGACCACGAAGGATTCTGGGGATTAACCCGGGTTAACCTCGTGCAAGGCAAACACCCTACCAGCTGTGCTATCACTCAGACCTCATATTTGTAGGCTTTAAAGTACGTGTGCAATACTGTTCACTCAAGATAGCAACTTTCAGCTTCTCCTGACATTAATCCCTGTTCTTCAGAATTGACTCTGAAATTCTACACTAATAACTGCCAAACACATACTAAGTAATTTGTTATTAATAACAGATTATAGATTTTAATGATTTAGTTTTTGCAATATTGATTGGTCCAAGATTTGTTATACAATAGTCTCTCTTAGTTTCGTTTTAATACATATCTTTTAATACATGAGTTTTTAAGAAAAAAATATCTGTGAATTGTCACTATCTCTTACTTGAGAACCACATCTAAAGATTAATATGCATTTAAGCAGAAAACAAATTAGAATTGCTTTTCTAGTCTATTTACTTATCACACTTTGGGCCCATCTGACAAACCATAGATAAGGAAATATTTGAGTGTGAAAATACCTTATAATACCACTTCTGATTCTCATATCACCTTTGCCAAATTCTTGCTTCGTAATGTAGTAACAGTATAATTAAGATAGAAATATGCCTGCTACTTAAAGAGGAATCCCTGGAACTGGGCCTAAGAGTCAGTTTAGTATGGCGGTTCTCAGCCTTTTAACTATTTGATTCTTTGTTTTGTTTGGAGATCAAAGCCAGAGGTGCTCATGACTGCCTCTATTCAGGGATCAGTCCTGGTTGTTCTGGGACCTTAAACTGAGTTCCAGGATCAGTCTCTACTGAGTTCCAGATAAGTCAGCCACCCTCTGTATTATTTCTCCTGCCCCTCTCCATGTTCTGATTGTGGTTTGTTCCAGTATTGTCTGTCTGTTGTGGGCTTCCTGAATTATTTGGCCTTAGTCCTGTACCAAGGTGACAAAAATGTTACTACTACTGCTGAACTCATTTGCAGTAATCATATGACAACATACATGTGCCAAATGATCACTTCTTAATACATCATAAAAGTACATAGTATTTTTGAACTTACATATTACTTCATGTTGATGCTAGCTCAATAAAACTCAGGGAGGTACAAAAGTAAGTAAAAAAAAAAACAAAACAGAAGAGAGTGACCATTCCTGCATAGCCCAATGGCAAGAGCAATACATCCCTTTGAGATGTGAATCCTGAAGCTCTTTGGAAAGAAGGGTGAATCCTCTTAGAAAAAGAAAAGCTATTGGAGAATCTAAAGAACATGAAGGGGTTATCTGGAGTCCAATGCGTTCTCTGTGAAAACACCCAGATTAAACTTTATGTATACAGATATTTCTAGGTCATAACAATTTCCTTCTCCTAAAAGCCATTTTCTTTCCCTCCTCCCTGCACTACTGAGAAACCCAAGTTCTCCCTTACATACCCCCTCTCTCTCTATTTTTATCTCTCTCTCTCCTCCCTCTTTCCTCACTGTTCTCCCCTTTCATTTCTAAGTAAATTTCTTTCAATAGCTATTTTTCTTTAGTAAAACAAGAAAGTAGAATAAAATAGAACAGGAGGCATTTCAAAATGTCTTAAATATTTTTCATAACGTTGGAGTAAATGATTAATTAGGTTCCAGGTCGATAGTACTATAACTTGATAAGTAGTATAATACATCATGACTGCCATCAAAAGTATACCTTTCATTATAATATATCTATATCAGTTTACTAACACTACTTCCCCTTTTCCATTTTGTTATCATTATTGTCTTT
Organism: Cryptotis parvus; assembly: GCA_021461705.1. Lineage (NCBI taxonomy): Eukaryota > Metazoa > Chordata > Mammalia > Eulipotyphla > Soricidae > Cryptotis > Cryptotis parvus. The sequence continues at coordinate 29,432 of JAJIBD010004893.1, forward strand.
TTATAATATAAGAAATTGTGTTAGTTTTGCTTTGTTTGTTCATTTGTTTTATTTTTCACATATGAGTGAAATCAGATGGCATGTGTTTGCCTTTTAATTTTTTAATTAACTGGTTGTGTGATGGGGGCTGTTGCTTAATATAGCTCAGACATTTATTTTTCTAATTGATGGAGTTTAAGACAATATCTGGTGTTCTGCAAAATGACTGTTGTCATGTACAGGAAAAATAATACTAATTTTCAGTGATGTGGTAAGAATAATAAGACATAGAAGAGGAAAAATGAGTATTTTTAAAAGTATTATAAATTAATTTAAAATAATTAGAATAATTTATTCTATATATGGCATGGAATTACTGTTTTTGAACTCAGGATGAAGGAGATACATATATTAATGATTCTATAATAAACTTTTAAAGATCAATTTCATCTAAACTAGAATAATTTATGAGCTTTCTCAGAGACATGGCATTTCTTTGTAATTTTAGCTAAATATACATTTGATGTATAAAAGATTTATCAAGTACTTGTAATGTGAATATATAACACATAATGTTTTATTTGATTTTATTAGAAATATTTTACATTATCAGAAATAGATTGACCTATTTTTAACAAATAATATTAAATTAATTGCATGACCATAACATAAAATGTACTTTATAATTTTATGATATACAATGATACATTTAAAATATAAATTACCCTAAAGTATCTATATTAAAAGCATTCATTCAAAGACAGAGACAGAGAGAGAAAAAAAGTCATTGATCAAAACAAAAACTTCTAATTATACATCTTTTAGGAATAAAAAATGTGATCTATAAATTTTTTGATGTAGTCTTAAAATATGATACATAAAAGAATTAAAATTTCATTAAAATTCAAATACTTCTGATCTTTGAAAGACACTACAAAAAGTGCAAAGAAAGAAACAAAGACTAGTGTAGTATTCATATAAATATTATAATGGTATATTTAAGATACTTGATTCAATAATTGAAAGCAAAAGACAAGAAATGAATAAACATTTAAATAGAAATTTGAATGTATAAAAGATACAGATTGAAAATGCAAATACAATAACATCAGCATTCAACATAATTAGTTTTAAAGAACAGAAATTAAGTAAAAGACCCATAAACACATCCATATTACAATGCCTACGAGGTTAAAAGACATTCTTTTTTTTAAGTTTGCTTAGGAAGTGAGACATCTGAAACTTCTGGTGGGAATGAAATTGATGAAAAACAGTTTGATAAATCCAGATAAGTTTAACACATTCCTTACAATTCAATCACTTCTCTCTTACTATTTACTATTGTTGTTTAATCAGAACTCTATAAATAGATTTTTTCCACAAAAAAGTATGCAGTACCTTAACACGAATAGTCTAAAATTAGATATGATACATGTGTCTCAGTAAGTGAAAGTTTAAAAAAATTATTTCCACAGTGGGACACTACCCAGCAAAAAACATGGAAGAATTTTAAACAGACTACAATTTGATGAAATTCAAAGGAAGTGCTAAGATTATTTAATAGAAGAATCACAGGAAAATTCCCTAAGGAAAAATTATAGCTCCAAACTCAAAATTTGGAAACTTAAATAATTAAGATAAAATGTTTGATATAGTAAATCAAACAGATTATAAAACATTTAATTTGTATTTAAACTAAGTGGAATTTGTTCCATTTCTAAGATACGTTATCATTATGAAAGCAGTTCATGTTTATTAAAAACACATTATCAGCCCATTGGATTTGAAAGAACACTTATTTGAGATAGTAGAGCGTTCAACTATGCATCAACATATTTACCAAAAAAAAAAAAAAAAGGAAAGTGCACAAACTATCTTAACCAACTAATCCTTAGAAGAAACCTGTTTAATGTCAGGAGCAAACAATGGCATCTAAGCCCAATGATTCGTATCTTTCACTGCCAAGTATAATGCAAAGTACACAGGAACAAAAGTGTTATAATCAGTATTGCCACAATGAAGAGCTGTAAGGCCACACTTCATATCTGATAGAATGATTCCTCTGGAAAACAAGAGTGATTTTAAGAGAAAAGATTGTGGTAAAATTGCCATCATTCATAGATAAATTATTGTCTAAATAACAATACAAACTCTTCACAGAAGCTCTTGAAAATAATGATATCCTTTAACAAAATCACTAGGAAAAAATAATAAAAGTACCAGCAACAATAATTAGAGAATTTAATGGTAATAATAAAATATCTTATTATCGAAATATATTTTCAGGTTATTTCTGCTAAAGAATTCAATCTCTGAAAGACAAAGCTCTCTAATTTGATTGGAAGGTATTTATTAAATACAAGGGTAATCCATGCTCACAGATGGGAGGTCTCAATACCATAACAATATTATTTCTAAAGTTAATAAATATGTTCCTTGGAAGCAATAAGTATATTAAAAGTTAATTTCCTAAATACATGGTGACAATATATCCTGAAATTCAACTGAAAGAAAAAGTTGTATGCCATTAAGCTTTTGGCATAGTTTGTTATACTACAAAAGAAATAATAATGACACAAGTTAAAATAAACTTTGATAAATTCCATACTTTGTGCAAAATGCATTTCCCAGAATAAATATCATTAACTCCAAAAGTGTCAATAATTATAGAACTCTATATGCTGCTACTAGAAAAATAAATTCTCCACTATGTAGATCAAATAGAATAGTTAAAAAGGTAAATATATTTCTTATAAACCACCAAGGATATCCTTAGAATTATAATGAAAATAATGAGGGGGACAAAACTATACTTTATGTGATCAATTTTATTTATTTTGTTAATGGTTTTCATCTGCAGGCCACACTTCACAATGCTCAGGGCTTATTTCTGGTGCTGTGCTAAGAGATCATTCCAGGGAATGCTCAGTTTACTGTATATGATGCTAGGGATCAAACCCTGGTGACCTGAGAAAGGCAAACACCTCATCCTCCATACTATCTTCTGAATATTTTAGGTGATCATGATTAGTTAATTTGTAGGGAAGATATTAGATATTAATTTGGAGAGAGATAAGAGACAAATCATGCAGGGTTAAAAATTTTCATGTATAAGCCGGATGAGGCTCGCCCATCACACTAGCCACCATTTTTGCTGTCCGGACACTGGGAAACCGCCTCACGACCAGAGGAACAGAGCAAAACCAGTTCGAGCCTAGGTAGGCAGCTCCAAGAGGCGGGAATCACTGGGAAGTCGTCAGATGGAGGCGTGGTTGCCTTTTCCCCCTCCATTTTGTCGAGCCTGGTGGCCCCCGCCCAGGAGCTGCTGGAGCTTGGCTTGCGCTGGCCCACTAAAATTGTGAAACAGTAATGTCTTTTAGTGCACTGCATTCCACGAAGAGCAGGAAAGTTTGTTGGGAGGGAGATATACAGAGGAAAGAAACACAATGGAATACTATGCAGCTGTTAGGAAAAATGAAGTTATAAAATTTGCCTATAAATGGATGGACATGGAGAAGATTATGTTGAGTGAAATTAGCCAGAAGGAGAGAGACAGATACAGAATGACTGCATTTATTTGCATGGCATAAATATATATGTACATATTATGATACCAATATCCAAGGTCAAGTGAAACATATATCAGGAGGTCTTGTCAAAGGTGGAAATTATACCAAACGTGTGGGAGTCAGAGGTTAGGTAAGACAGAAAATGGAACAGGGTGCTAATAATTGTCGAGGGTACTAGTGCCAACCTGGAACTGAGCATTAAATAGAGGCAGGGGGATACACATGACAACCTTTTAATGTATGTTCTGTAATCCATAGTCTGGAGGGGAAGGAAAAGAGAAAGAGAGAGAAAGGGAAAGAAATAAAGAACCTGCCATGGAGGTGGGCTGGGGAAGGGGGAGGGAACCGGGGATGTTGGTGGTGGGAGATGGGCACTGGTGGAGGGACGGGTGCTGGAACACTGTATGACCAAAACCCAAACATGAACTTTTTAATTGTATATCTTTTTATTTGTATATCTCATGGTGGTATAATAAAATACTTAAAAAAAAAGAAATGACATGCAGAACCCGCCAGGTGGTTGGGGTGCGGGAGGGGGAGGGAGGTGGGGACATTGGTGATGGGAGATGGGTTTGGGTGGAGGGTGCGTGTTGGAACCCTGTGGAACCAAGACTCTACATGAGCATCTTTCAATTAAAAAAAAGGTTGAATCTACCACGATCATGTGGGAATCACAGGTTAGGTGAGACAGAGAAGGGAACAGTGTGCTAATATTTGTCAAAAGTGATAATGCCAGCCTAGAACTGAGCATTGAATATAGGAGAAAAGATATACATGAGAATCTCTAAATGTATGTATTGCAATCCACAATGTGTAAGAGAAGAGAGAAAGAAAGAGAGAGAGAAGAGATAAAGAACTTGCCATAGAGGCAGGCTGGGGGAAGGGGGAGGGAAGTGGGGACATTGGTGGTGGGAGATGGGCACTGGTGGAGGAATGGGTGCTGGAACACTGTATGACTGAAACCCAAACATGAACATTTTTGTAATTGTATATCACATGGTGGTGTAATAAAATATTTAAAAAAAAGAATTTTCATGCTATATATGACCCTCTTGCCAAATCTAGTCTATAGTCTGCTTTATCGACAGTCTAGTCTATAGTCCGCTTTATCGACAAAGCATATAAAACTTTAGTGGAACACATCTGCAGTTACTGATTGTATACTTCTTATGGTTATTTTTATGCTACAATGGTACAATTGTACTGTTGCAACACTTCAATTTAAAATATTTATTTTGGTATTTTGCAGATAAATGTTCTAGTCCCAGCTATAGATAGTAGAAAATGAAGAATATCGTAAAGAGAAACTCGCATGAGGTTGGGGCAGTAAGCGAAACTACAGCAGGCAGGACACTTCCCTTACACAGAGCCAAACTACATTTGATATCCGAACCCCATATGGTCCTGTGATTCCATCAGGATTGACCTCAACAGAGTCAAGAGTAATCCCTAAACGGGATTGGGCATTCTCAATTTGTATTTGCGAAACCTGTGATTCTCTCCAAGGATTCTTGACCAACTTGGTCAAGTGTCCTAGGCAAGACCCAAGGTTGAGTACTGTCAGTATTTGTGGTGTCAATTTTACTCAGACCACCCCAACAGAGCTTAAGGTCCTGAAGGGCTGTACCTGGTTAACACAGGAACAATGTATGCTTGGGATTAAACCACAGTTGGCAACATGCATAGTATGCACCTTAATCCCTATACTATTTCTCCAGACTCAGATTTATTTTTAAAGGTAATTTTTTGGGGGCCCTGGCCAGCAACCACCAGCACAAATAAGGAAGACCTAGATCTTGCTGGACTTCATCCCTGTGGAAAAAGGAGAGGGATGGTCTTGGGAGAAACTCTGCCTTGCCACTGCTACTGCTGAGAAAGGAAAGAAAGAAAGAATGAATGAAAGACACCCATGTAGCAGGGAGCTCTGGATAGCAGAACTTGCTTTACTGGACAGAATTTAAGCCTTTTATACAATATTTGGGTGGAGGGGGTACAGGCACACATCACAGGGCAATTGCAAGCTCCTGGGTCATTTTAACAGGGGAACAAATGACAATCACAGATTTAGCATTTGCAAGATAACATTAGCAAGGTAACAACCTTTGATTTACATATCCCTGTGAACAGAGGTCAGAAGACCAGGCATATTCTGCCTCACCTTAGCTTGGATAAGCACAGATGTTTTGGGTGTAACCATATGGGCAGGGTCCATTTCTGGGTCCTGCCCTTAGGATCTTGTGGCAGGAAAATGTTGGACTCTAAGGCTAGCAGCTCGGAGCCCAACAGGTAATATATGCAAGATATGCACATATAAATAGACGGGATATTAACCCATCCCTCAACCAACATTTATTAAAAAATAATATAACACGATAATCTGTTAAATTGATGAGAATTATGTATCAGTTTTTGTGATTCTTAAAAACATAGGTGCCATAAAACACTAGTTGGTGTCATTTACATAAATATATAAATACGAATGATTTTCTTTTGCCATGGAGTTCAGGACTTTCTCCTGGTTCTGAGCTCAGGGATTATTCCTGAGAGGACTCCATTGATTGTGTGTGGTGCAGCAGATCAAACCTGGATTGGTCGCATGCAAGGCAAATAAACTACTTACTCTGCTATTGTTCCCACCTCATAAATGGCTCTTTTAGATATCTGTATAATAAGATTAAGAAATATTGATAGAAACAAATCATTTGTTCTAAAACCATAATTATTTACTTTAAAAATGATAGAGTCGATACAAACAGTATGTGGTATAAAACCCTTTATATTTTATTTAAAACAACCTTGATGATTATTCATTTTGTGCATCAAAATGGCTGTGACTACAGGTGTTTAATGTGTTATTAGAAATCTTTCTGAATGTGTCAGAGAGGTGTCTCTGATAAGAACAACTGTTGATTTGACTGATTGAGTAAATAGATTGTCCTCTAATAGCGATAAGCATCTTTCAATACATTTAAGGCCTGACAACAACAACAACAACAACAACAACAACAACAGCAACAACAAAATGACAGAATAAGGACATTTGCCCCATTATACTATTTGGAATTTGGACTCAGAATGGAAATCACTCCAATGGATTCTCCTGTTTTTCCAATTATGTACACTGAGTAGACCAATTTTGTTAGTCTTTCTTATCTCTGGCTTGATCACTGAAGATCTTAGAATCTCAGCCTCCATAATCTGATAAAGTAATTACTAATTTATTTTCTCTGTCTCTCTTACCTATATATCATCTATCTGTCTACCTACATATCTATTTATTCATCTGTCTACCTGTCATCTATTATCCTATTCGTTTTGTTTGTATGGAGAATCCATACTAATACAAATCCTGGACAAAATATAACAACTTTCTGAAACTCAGGTGATCTTATTTTAAGGTATCTGGGTTATATTTTCACATTTTATAATAATTTTAATTACGCCATCACTTGTATCACTATCACTTGTGTCACTTGTCTTCCCATTGTTCATTGATTTGCTCAAGGGGTGCCAGTAACATCTCCATTTGTCCCTGTTCACGTGCTAGTATAGCCCAAAGGGCTCTGCTTGCTCCAGGAACATGAATAGCCTCAAACCATTCCTTCCGGTCATGGAAATGAGGTCTATTATTGTTAGTGTTTTTGGCATACCAAATACTACAAGCAGGTGGCTTGCCAGGCTTTGCCCTGTGGGCGCTCCAAGTAGTCAGTGGAGAAGGAGAGAAAAACACTTAATTAAAGAAATACTTCTTAAGAAGTAGAGATAAGGTAACTTGGTGATTCTTGTATGTAGTAAGACTAGGAAGTCAGAGGAGCCCAGTAATAGAATCAATTCGTGGTCTTTTGCTTAAATTCAGAATGAAATTGTCTGCACTAGTTTACAGAGTACGAAGGAATGATCAGTTAAGTGAGGGTCAAGGAGCTCAGTTTTTAAACCTCTCAAGGTTGGATTTTCTGTGGGTGGAGTTCGGATGAGGGAGAAGTCCGGATCTGGAAAATGGAAGCCCTCATGGAGTGGGGGGTTGTCTGGCTTGTTGTGAGGCTCTGCTGGGGTGGTGGGCCAGGACTAGAACCCACCATCCCTCCCGGGCGCCTCGTGAGCGGCTGGTCACAGGGAGAGCCAGTAGCAGCTCTGCCCCATGTCTGTGAGTCTCTCATCATGAGAGATGCCAAAAGCAGTAACAATAATAGACCTCATTCCCATGGCCTGAAAGAATGGTTTGAGGCTCTTCATGTTCCTAGTGTGAGCAAAGGTCCTTGGGCTATATTAGCACGCAAGAGGGACAAAATGGAGATGTTACTGGCACCTGCTTGAGCAAATCGATGAATAACGGGAAGACAAGTGATACAAGTGATAGGGAAGTTGCATTCAAGTTTTTATTTTTAAATTAATCCATTTATTACAGGCCAGCAATGCTTCAGGCAGCAGATCTACTGGTCCTTCAATTCCTGCAGTCTTCTAATGGCAGATTTCACTGTGACTCCAGAAATTGTGTTGTAGGCCCAGGCGCCCGCGACAGTTTTCATACAGGAACCACAGTGCCAAATACCCACGGCCCATCTCTTCATTTTGGTCTTGCTGCAAATGGAGCAGGTGTACTTAGCGTGCTGGCTGACTTTGATTTTTTTTTCACCATCTTCCTGAGGGAGGCCCCATAATGCTTCCGGTATTTACCTACGATCCCCACCTTCTTGGTGCGTGTAGCCTCTTGCCACCAACCAGCTCAGGATACAGAGAGGACAAGTTAAAGACTTTATCTGTTTATGGTTTTAGAAAAAAAAATGCTAAGATGATTTCTGAATTCTTACTATTTATTTATTTATGTATTTACTTATTTATTTACTTACCAACTTATTTATTTATTTGTTTGTTTTTTTTGGGTCAAACCCGGCAATGCTCAGGGGTTTCTCGTGACTCTGAGCTCAGGAATTATGGTGCTCGGGGACCATATAGGATGCCGGGGATCGAACCCGGGCCGGCACGGGCTGGCCGTGTGCAAGGCAAACGCTCTACCAGCTGTACCATTACTCTGGCCCCCTGAATTCTTACTGTTTAAAGAGGACTCTTGCAAGAATCATTTCCATGACTTCGAAGTTATTTGAATGCTTTTAAGTTAAAAATGACTTGCTGCATCTGAAATACAGATGGAACTTAAATTATAAAGCCTTATTTTAAATCTGTGCTTTTTTGGAACTAAAGGTATGTTGGTTTGCTGATTTAGTTTATTTTTGAATGTATTCTTCTGTGCTGAAAAGATGGAGACATTGAGAGTGAGAGAAAAAAACCCATTTGACTAATGACCTTTAAAATAGATCAAAACAACTATCTATTTATATCCACTAGGAAATGTTCATCCCTTCGAAGGCATCTCACAGTCTCTTTATCTTATGTGGCCTTTTTAGGTGTTCCATTTTAATCCTGATCTAAATAAAGAAAGTAAATGTTGCAGAGGATCAAATTTACTGTCTAGCTGAATGAGAAATCCATTAGGTTGGAAACTCTGTAAAAGTTATATTGCTGTGACATTGATTTCTCTTTCCTGGTATCAACTTTGCCTCATATCTATTGAATTCACCCTCCTATTCATCTGTCCATTTTACTTTCCTATCCCCACCTCAGGGAAATACCTCAGAGATATGCCCTATGGCTCATTCCTACAAATAATCACTACTTTGATGACAAAAGTCTCAGTATTATTCCAATAGTGTCCTACAGATTACTAATAAAATCCTTATATTTATGGAATGTAGCACAACATCACTAAGAAATTTAATCACTGTTGGTAAAGAGTGCTAAGATTTCATTACATCACCATCTTAGAGATTAAAAGTTTTAATTAGAAAAATTTGAATCAGATTAACAAAATCAAGCAGTTTTCTTTTTTTAATATCCACTCATATTTTTCTTTTGGTGTCAATATCACTAAAATTATTTTGCAGATATTCATTGAAAATAAAATTGCCTAGAACAGTGAGTCAGTAAAAATGTATCTGTATTATAAAGCTTTTGTTTTGAGGATTTGAGCTTGCAGTGGAGTTGAGGAAAAACTCTTTCTTTCAATAAGTGAGAAATATCAGAATAATAAAGTTGTGGTTTTCAATACATTAGTTCATACTGATCTTAGAGAATATTTCCAGTTTGAATAGACTCTAAGATGTAATAAGTAAAGCAGAGTTATGAACTTGGTGTTCATATCTCTTATCTTTTATACTAGAACACTTTAGAAAATGAAAGTCTCTTAAAAATCACACCAGAGCCAAAAGTATAAACTAGAATCATAATTTGTGCATGGAAAACTGGAAACCATGATAACCTTAATTGTAAGGGCTGGGCAATTAAAATGGAATGCTAAGAACATATTAGGAATGAATACCTGGGCTTAGTTTGGCAAATAGTGGTATTTATTTGACAAATCCAATGAATAAATATGAAGCCAACCTCCTATATTAATATGAAAGATGAATAATTTGATTGGAGTTATTAAGACCATTAAAACTGATTGCTTTAAGATTTGTTGTTATTCTGTTAGATTAAAAGATAAATCAATGTCAGCTTGTTACTGGGGCCCTCCCAACTAAATCAATCAATGACTAAGTTAGTGGGTGCCTTCTGTTTCCAGTCACTTTGATTTCGTTCTCACAGGCTGATTTTAGCGATTGAATGTACTATAAATTGTGTTTATATAGAATGTGGACCCTGTTATTTCTCCCTTTATAACTGCTGAAAATTTTCACTTAACAATATGAAGTTACTTTGCTTAGTGCTATTGAGACCTCTCATATTGGCAATCACTTAGAAGAAATATGTGCATGATTTATAGAACAAGCAAACAAAGCATGACCTTTCCTGAACTGATTAACAACACTATTTTTCAGAATGTCAGTTTACTATAGATTCACTCTCATTGAGCAATTTCATAAATGTGTACAGAGCATAATAAAAAAATATAAGGAAAATAAAAGAAAATTCAAACCAAACTTTACAGTGCATTGTTATAAGACAGAAAGCTCAAATTACTTTCCCTGGGCCCTGGCTTATAGTAATAAAAATACTTTATATGAAACATAACAATTGCATGCAAGAACTTATAAAATTTCAACTCTTAATACTAAACTACCTTTTACATTTATTTATGACTATTTCTATAGATTACAACTGAATTAGACAATTAAAACTAAGTGTTGATGAGTCGCAAACTATTTTTTTTAAAAAATCATTTCTCTTTTTGTAAATCAGTTTGACTATAAAATATAGGACAGGGACTCATTGGAAGTAACTTATATTTTCGCAGGTTAACCAGTCTTTCCCTCATATAATGAACTTTATTTAAGTGATAGTCTAGTTTTAGTTCTATAAAGCTATTTCATGTAAGATAGGTTTAAAATGATGAACATAGAACGTTTAAAGCAAAGAAGGTACATAGCAGAGTTTACAACATAGTAATCAAAACCTTAGACATGGGTGATGAGCTCATGTACCCCAAATAGCAAGTCTTTGTTACTCATGTGTTGGTGGCTGATGAGGGCATTAAGTTTCCCTAGGGAGTGACCATCTCTGAGTATCTTTATTTCTTGGTTCAGTGTGTAAAACATTAGGCAGTGATTTTTTAAAAGGAATGCAAGTATATTAAACAAACCATTTTATTAGTATCCTCCAATTAAAGGAGTGCTATTGTAGTTATATAACTTTGTTTCCTTTGGTTCAAAAGCAAAGCTGTATGAAGTTCCTCTTTTCAAGGAAATTCTTCAGAAAACATGCTAAATATGTTCTTCCCTACTTCTTCTGCAAAAAAAAAAGAAAGAAAAGGAAAGAAAAAAAGAAAATTGACACAGATTCATGCTCATTGGGACATTGAATAAAATTTCTGGCAGTAATCACAAGAAAAGAATTTTAGAGTCAACTCATTTCTTGTCCTGCACCATTCATAGCTTTTTTTTTAAATATGGAGTTAATTTTCACATTGGACTTTATTTCAGCAGCATTATTACTCTGTAAAACTCATATTTACTTGTACGTGTAACAAAGAAATGATGCAAATGTGGGATCAAAATGTTCCTAGTAAAATGAGAACTAGGCAACATCTCTGTGTCCTTCCTACACTTCCTTGAGCACTTCCCTCTGTTTGCAAGGAAGCCACAATTTCCTCATTACTTAGGTACCTTCCTATTATAGCAAGAAATAGAGGAAGTGCATATTGAAGTTTTCTAACTGATGTTTTGTATTTCAAACAAAACTATGAGATTGCTATTTTGAAACAATGAATATACTATTCAGCCATACATATGGATGGTCAAAAAAAACACTCCTGTCTCTTAAAATAACAAAATGATTCAGACAAGAAGACAAACTGACCTTTGAGGAAGGCTCAGTTAATAAGATCATTTTTTATTTAAAACAATCCTCAATGACCATCTGAAATAAAAAAGCCAAGGTTAAGCCAAGGTCATGTTTCAGGTTTTCATTTTTAACCTAAGGCTATTAAACCAAAATCACTTTAAATGATCCTATTTGTTTATAGAGTTGTTGCTATGTAATAGTAACATGATTTAGAAATCTAGTTTTAAGTGAATTTGAAAATTTTCAAATGGCAAAGACCAAAATTCATGGAAGAAAGCTAGAGATTTCCCTGTCTCATTTTCTTATATGTTGTTGCTACTGATTTACTCTTTTCCAATCTCTCTAAATGAGAAGCGAAGAAACATGCTGTGTCTCTATTATCTCTAGGGAATGACCCTGCTAGTTTTCTTGGGAATGTTATGGTAGCAATACCGTTGGGAAATAGTGTTTTTAATAAGGCAAAGGAAAACAATTAGAACTGTGGACTGAGAATCATTCCATATTTGAGTGGCAGAAACCGCTTGATGTCTGGAGCGAAGACAAAGTATAGGGCAGAAAGAAGAAATGAAAAGTGGGAAGTCTTTTCAAAACAAGTTCACCCCAAAAACTTTGATTAAATACTAAGAGAATCTCAGAGGCAGTAAATATAAGTCAGAAGGAAAAAAAAATAGCTTTCCCATCAGACAACACTCCAGTAAAATTACAGAAGAAAACAATCAGGTCTCTGTCCCTGTTAACAATAGCATGCTGACTAAACTGTCCTGCAGCTCAGAGAGAATGGGCAGGTTTGTTCCTTTAGCCACAAATGTCATTCCTTTTTCTTCCTTTGCCTGTCTTAAAGATATGTTCTCTTAGTGTCTTAAGAATATTCTTTCAAAATGTTTTACTCTGCAACCTAGCTTCAAGGATTGATTGCTGAAATTTATATTCTTGAATATTTTGTATCCTGGAGTTACATAGTATGACAAAAAAAGAAAGAAAGCTTCTAGACTTATATGGTACCAGACTGTATGGCAGGGTTCTTCCTAGATAAAATGCCTCTTTTATAATTTTTCTTCTTAGTTAAAATATTTTATTCCCATTCTGAATAATAGAATCATCCTTTCTGAGAAAAATGTACAAATATGTTATTCACATTTCCTATAAATTCACAAGTGATATTGATAAGATCATTAAGATGAATAACTAAGTTGACCTGAGATAACAAGCTAATTCCATTTCTCAGTGGCTAGCTAAATAAGACAAACTATTTCTTCCTAGTCCTATATGTTCTACAAGGGCGAGTTGTGAATTTTGTTATATGTAATTCATTTTACTGGCTCTTTTTGCAGAGTCAGGATTCATACAGCAGTGCTCAGGGCTTACTCCTGGTCTGTGCTCTGAGCTGATTTCTGGCAGAGCTCTAGAGACCGTATGTGTATGTAGCTCAGGATGGAGCAGCATGCAAGGCATTATAATATGGCTCTACCCACATTGGTCATTACGGTCTTAGGCTGCTGAAGATTCTACCATACTGAATCTGAACTGTATGAAAAAGTCTGATTTTTAGAAAGAAATAGATCAGTTTTTCTCAGCAGCATAACTGAGATAAGAAATAAGACAATAGCAAATGTTTGTTTTAAAACTGAAAAATTCTAGTACTTGAAAATATCTGGTATAGAGTTGAATATGCCATACATAATATTGCAGAATTTTAGGGACATAGATGCCAACTACATAAATTCATCTACCAAATGACCATAAAAGACTCATTGTTTTATGAACCTGGAGGCAATGAGGATCTAAATAAGAGTAATGATGGGTGAGGGAAGAAAGTTGATTGAGTGTGAATAATGGAGGAAACAAATTCTAGCAAAATATTTCAAAATGTAGCTATTGTTTGAAGTAAAAGCTAAGAAAAAATTGAGCATTTTAAAACTAAAATTAAATGTCATATTAAGAAGTACATAAAATATTGGAGAATAGAGAACAAACTTCTCTGGAAAGAGAAGGAGGATAGACTTTCAAAATGAAAAACATCCTTTATAAAGGTATGGGTGGAAGTATAAATGACGATTCTGAACAAGACTCAGCATAAGCTGTGTAGTAAGGAAGTCTTCCCAGAGTGTGGAAATAGCACCTGATTAGCACAACCCATTCCAGGTATTTAGAAAATACTGGGGGTAGAAAATACTGCAAGGTACATTCTGGACAATAATCGGCAACAGAAAATTTGCTTTGCTTTGTTTCCAGTAGTCATACAGGTTTACCAGATGGATTAAAATAAAGAGTCCCACCCCTACTGTTAGAGAATACAGGCTATAGAAAAGAAGATACTGCATTTTGCACATCATTGGCAGAAGGTGGATTTGAAGTTAAGGTCTGCTCACAAACATAAACATCAGGGCATCTGCTACAGACAGGAGTCCTGGGAGGAGAAAGCAGAAGTGACACCATATGAAGACGCTAGGATGCAACACACAGGTTAGAAAAGGACAGCAGAGAGAGCACTATAGAAACATTCTTCCACTTCCACCCTGTAAGATGAATAATAATAATAATCCGTGAAGAGCAGAGGCAGAAGACACTGTTTAATCTTAGATCTGATTAGCCAGAACGAAGTGATTCAATGTTTTCACTACCAGGACTGGATCTAGGGGTCTCCAAGAATTTTTTTAACTATAATGAGCAGATCACCACAGACGCCTTCCACCATCAAATCTGCTCTACAGCAAATATAAAACCTTAGTTCCCGTGGAAGGCAGTGATGGACATAAATAAAATGGATTCATTTGTTAATTAGAGAACTTCAAATAATATGTATTGCCCATCCTGTGTAAAAAGAAACCACAGAATATTATCATTGATCTAGACAGATTTAAAAACTACAAAATAGGGAACTTTAATGTTGCAAACTTTAATTGGCAAACCAAAACATAAAATATGGTATTCTATAGTCTTAAATATATATTGCATCACAGAAAGACAATGATTTTCTGAATCCGCTATCGAAGACAAGGATAATTATATCTTCATTTGAGAGAGAGAGAGAGAGAGAGAGAAATCAAAATATAAGAAACTCGGAAAGAGAAGAATACTTAGAAAGGCAGATCAAAGTAATGCAGAAGGATTTTTAAAAATAATGAAAGATGACAGGCAATGAAAGTCAGAAAACAAACAAGTGATTTTGAAATCACTCAAAAGTAAAGTAAAAACAAAGTTTTAAGAAACAACTATTTAGGCTTTTTCTCACTCCAGAGAAGCCCATGTTCTTTATTAAACACTCTCTCCCTCTATCTCTTTCTCTCTCTCACACCTCTCTCCCTCTGTCTTCTCTCTCTCTCCTTCTCTCTCTACTTTCTCTCCCATACATCTGTCTAAAAAATTTTAATAAAAATGTTTAGGGCCTGAGTAATAGAACAAAGGCTAGAGCATTTACCTTAGCATACTTGACTTGTGTTCTACCCTTGGCGTCACATATGATCCTCTGAGCACCACCAGGAAGAATCAAGAAAGCTACCAAAAGGTATGGAAAAGAAAGATGTAATAGAGATCCGACAACATGTATTACAATCTACTGATAGTAGAAAAAATAAATGTTAATGTGTAAATGACTGGTGGTTTAAAAACAAAGACAGAAACAAGATGTGCGAATAAAAATTATCTTTGAAAATTATTTCTGTACAGAAAGGGGCCACACATACACCGAGAGAGAGAGAGAGAAAGAGCAACTAGGAAATGTACACCAAAGAAAATTATTCAGAGACATAGCAAAAAAAAAACAAAAAGGCTTCCAACCAGAGGAAGGAATTGAAGATGAACATTCATGAAACCAACAGAACATACTGTTATTTAAATGAAAAGGAGCATTACAAATTGCATAATAACAAAAATTATTGAAATTTCAGACAAATAGATACTGTTAAAGGCATTTAGTGAAGAAAGACACACATGAGACAGGTAACATAGAGTTACTCTCAGGAGACTTAAAAAGACGTAGACAGTAGTTAAGAAACACTAGAGGCAAGGAAAGAATGGGATGATATCTACGAAGTTGCTCAAAGTAAACAATGTTTACTAAAAATACTTTATTGGTGGAAATTCTCAGAGTCTTTTTCCAATATAATCCAGAAATAAATGACCCAATGAAAGAACTTTTTTTATTGTCAAAGAAACTATTTTACTTTGAAAGAACATTATAGAACAAGATTTTAAAAAGAGGAAATAGGGATCTGGCTCTACACCAGCAGAGGTAGAGTTAAGGTGGTGTAAAAACTTATACGCATACTAGTATTGTGTTTTTCTGTTGGTGGTGCCATTTATTTTTCTAGAAAATTCAGAAATACTCATAAGGGAGACCAGGGGCTATATGTAGCTGAGGAACATACAATGGACTTACAAACATACTGCATGTGCCCCGATGTCAGAGAAACATATTCAGGAATGTATTACTGAGTATAGTAATGCAAAGAAAGGTGACACCATAGATCAAGGACGGCTCCAATGCATCTTCTCTACTGATTAGCACTCTCTGCAAAGAATCTGAGTCTTTAACAGAACAAAAAATATTCTTAAAATTTTGTTCTCAGTCCTAAAAAAAGAAACCAACAAAATGGCTTCTTCCAGAGAGTCAGTGTCACAGCCTAAAAACAGGGAATCAAGCATGCAGTTTATTTTTTGTTTGGTTTTTGGTTCATACACTGTGATGCCCATGGGTTGCTTTGAATGCATACTCAGGAATTATTCCTGGAGTTGCTTGGGCAACCATGTGGAATGCCAGGGATCCCTGGTCAACCAAGTAAAGCAAATGCCTTGCCTGCTGGATTATCAATCAGGTCCCAAGGTGCACAGTTTTAAATAGTTTCAATTATTCTGTTGAAGACATAAGAGAGAAATTAAAGCATTCACAATTAAAAGCTAAAGGAATTTGCCAACATTATATTTTACCTATAATAAATGTTCAAAGGTGGTCTTGTTTAAACTGAAAAAGAAACAAAAAGTAGTTGTAGTCACCAACACAGAACTTCAATCTGACTGACTTCCACATCATGATGGTGAAGTAGAAGAAATAGTAATGTGGAATAAGAGAAAAAATAAAAAGCAATTGAAGTATAAATGACAAAATTAAACTGCCAGCAAAATAAAATCAATGCCCAGGTTTTGTTAAACTCAGCAAACAACATTTTATCAGATTTTGTGTTCCAAATATAGAAAAGTACACCAGCATTCTCCCCTGTGGGTACAACTAAAATCCTGAGACAAGCCTTTAGTTTGCTCTTAAATCGCAGATATTAGTTTATTCATAGTAGAAACACTATCTTTCTCTGGATATTTCTCGTGAATCATCCACTTTTCTCTTGTATTTTGATTGCTCATATTTAAAATAGCATGTGAATACATGATTTTATTATTGACAAACTGTTCTCTTCATTTGAGACTTTCTAGAAAAACATCCTAATGAAGTGATCTTTAAAGGTTTTTATTATTCTAAGGATATTAATGATTATTTATTTGGATGATTAATAAATGAATAATTGCAGTCAATAAATGATTAATATGCTACTCTAAATAAGACTACTACAAATAAATTATAAACCAGTAGATAAACATTTCACCTTCTAATTGTAAATTTCCAAAATACTCAAAGTTTTAAATTTCAGTTTTTTGGTAGCATAGACTTTTTTCAGAAAAAGTATTGATGAAAATATCCAGCTTTTAACCCAGAGAAACATAACACCTATGAATCTCAAAACAAAATAATAAATTCCATGTAAAGTTTTGAATTAGACATCCTGAAAATTGACTCTTCAGCAGATAACATAGCTCATTTACTATGAGTAAATGCCATTTAAAGGTTATGGTAAAATAAAGGTTAGCCTTTCTTTATTGTGAGAATTCCATTAAACATAGTCAGATTTTTCAGGTTTTTTTTTAGACACACCCAGCAATGCTCAGGGGTTATTCCTGGCTCTGCACTCAGGTTTTATCCCTTGCAGTGCTTGGGGGACCATATGGGATGCTGGGGAATTGAACCCAGTTTGGTTGGGTTCAAGGCAAACACCCTACCCACAGTGCTATTGTTCTGGCCCCTGTTGTCAGTATTTTTGAACGACCCAACTAGGATGAACAAGGGTAAACAAAAAATCTCAAATGAGACTTAATACAAAAACATAGTAATGTATAATAAACCATGACATAATTAGATGTTATTTTTCATAGCCAATATATTTGAGTATTTTGGTCAACAGAAGCAAACACAATTGACTCTAGTGGAAAATATATAAAGCTACAAACTCAAGGTACCACTAAAATTCTCGCATTATTTGTTTGTGGAAGATGCAAAAATTAATTTTCTATTTAATCCTTTGGGAAGTCATTGAATCATGTGAATATAAAGCTGCTATTTTTATATGTCATCTATCCTTAACCATCCGTTTTGTTACAGCTCTTCATTTGTGTTGTGAAGTCTTGCTGGGCAAAGCGCTATTCCTGTTGCAGAGTACAGATGCACTAAATGCCTATAACTACACATTTAACACTCACGGTTGCCTAATTTTACTCTTCTCACACTCTAAGTTTCTCTGTTCCGGATTGACTTTATGTCTCTGTTACAACAAGAATTCAGTAATTGTTAAAGGCAGTGAGATCTTTGATATTTCTTTAAGACCATTATATTTTAAAGTGAAGCATGTTAACTTTTATGTTCTATTTGTTTAAATTTTTGTTTTATTGCACAATCTGATTGAACTCCTATGTAATATAGGGCTTTTATTCTATAATAAAGGCTTGATAGTTGACAGTTTTGCTTTATCTGATTCTGAGGTCAAGTTTTCTCTCACCAACCTATAATTGGACCTGGTTCACAGAATTCTAACTCTTAATGTGATTTTTTTTGCATCATTTTGTACTACTTTAAATTTCCTCAATGACTCAAATCCTTTGGCCTTTAAAATGTGTTTTGCTAACTGGAAATATGTAAACAGCTCATTTGAGCTGACCTTCAAATGTTCCTTTCTCGTTCCTTTACTGTGAATATCGCAGAGCCTGCTTGTATCTGCCATGGCTGCTTTGTGGCATTTACCTCCCCACCTCATCTCCTTCCTGATACCAGTCATGCTTCGTCAATCTTGACAAGATATTATTAATCTTTTTTTCCTCTTTACTGTATATTGGGCAAACAAACACCAAAAGGAATTGGAGAGGTTGAAACCAACATCTTTGCACTGTTGTGGTATCATACCCTGTAAACTAACTGAAAATATCCATTAGTTTTCCCTCTTACCTAAAAAATTACTTTTCTTTGCTTTGTATAGCTCCAGGAATGGAATATTTCATCAGCTTCCGTCACATAGAGATGAAGATCTTATTTCTTCAATAGCTGAGAACTTGTTTTCATTGGCCTTTGTACGATGCTTAAAAGGCATTCTTGGTTTATTTCAATTCCATTTGTATTAGCTGCAATTCAGATACTTTTAAAAAGCTTATTTGGCACTTGAGATTTTTCATATTTTTTGTTCCCCCAGTATCTAATTTCAGTCTACTGAGGCACATTCAGCCCATCATACATTCTTATAGACTCTACCTTCATACAGATAGTAGAACACTCAGCTAGGTGTTTGTATTAAATTAGAGCTAAGAAATCTTTGCCTCTAACTTTTGGTTGTATTACATCATGAAGGTAGTGCAAGCTTGTTAAGTAAAATCATTTTTTAAAATTTGATCAGGACCTTCCAAGTTCAGATGTTTCTTAGAAATTCACTTGACCACTTGACTTCCCGTAGATCATCGATTACAATAGTCGGCACCAGTAACATCTCCATATGTCCTGTCACATGTGAGATAGTCCCAGGGCATCTGCCCACTTCAGGAACATAAAGAGCCTCAAACCATTCCATTGATTCATGGGAATGAGGTCTATAATTGTTACTGGTATTTGGCATGTCAAATACGACACGGGTAGCTCACCAGGCTTTGCTGTGCAGGTGGGATATTTCTAGTCACCTCAAAACTCGAGCATTTATTGATGAACCGTGTGGCCGAGCCGGGCTGTAATCAGCTCTTGGAAATTATGCCTGTAAAAACAAATGTGAGTTTGAGGTATATCTCTTACCGAAAAGAACATCAGTAAGGTAGAAGCTACAAGTAGGCCTTCTCTCTCTCTTTTCTTACACATTGTGACTTCCAATACATACATTTAGAGGTTATCCTGTATACCCCTTTGCCTACATTCAGTGTTCAGTTCTAGACTGGTATTATCATTGCCAATGATTATTAGCGCACTCTTCCCTTCTCTGTCTTACCTAACCTCTGACTTCCACACATTTGCAGTTGATTCTTACCCACTGACAAAACCTCCTGATCCATGTTTTGCCTGGCCTTGGATATTAGTATCATACTATTTATACATTGTGTCTGTGTGTATGTATACTGAAAATAAATACAGTCGATCTATATCTGTCCTTTTACTTCTGGCTAATCTCACTCTTACTCAGCATGATTTTCTCCATGTCTGTTAGGGAACCACTGGGATTCCCAACAATACGAAGAAATAAGTTCCCTTCTACCTCTGAAGATGGCATGGAATGGATGAAAACTCAGGAATCTAGTGCAGTTTTAAAAGGCTTTACTATCAAAAAAAAACAAAGTTAGAAGACCCTGAGAATCTACATGGAAAAAAAAAGGCTTTACTATCACAAATTCTGATATACAATCCAAGAATAGGAAAACGCCTGACTTTGGGTTCCTGTCTGGGCACCGCCACGTGTAGACCAAGATGACTGCCACCACATGTTAAAGCCAAACATAGAACGGAATGGAGAGGCAGAAAGCCTGGGGTAGCCAAAATGGCAAAAAAAAAGCCTCTCACCTATCTCTCAGCGTATTTTATAGATAGAAACCACAAAACTTCCCAGCCTGGCACATCTTGGGCTGGGCTATCTAGAGATGAAGTTAGGTAAGGACTCTATTAAAATGCAGCACTTCAAGTGGGCCGTTTGCTTTAACACATGCAAGTTCTGATTCAAAACCTCCCTAGCAAGGCTGGGAGGGGCTGCAATCTAAGTGTAACTGGAACTTAAGGTAGGCGTATCATCCAACACATGCCCATCCATTTATAGGCAAAATTTCATAACTTCATTTTTCCTGACAGCTGCATAGTATTCCAGTGTGCCAAAGTTTCTATAAAAATTGCAACAGAATTCTTGAAGAACATAGAATAAATGCTATCAATATGTTTTAGAACCAGAAATTATCCACACCCAATTGTCAAAGCGAAAAATAAATAAAGAAGAAGAAATGAGTAGGAAACACACTAACTGACTGTAAACTATACTGTAAAGTTATATAAATAACTGTACTTTTGGAATACAATCAGCAGCCAGAGATTGGAGAACAATCCCCACTCAGACAATGAAAGAGAATTGAGAGCCCAAAAATAAACTCTCAGATATGTCAACTGTTAATTTATAACAAACCACTTAAGAATATAATATTGAAATTGAAATGGAATTACACCATACACAAAGGTTAAGTTAAAATACATTAAAGACTCATGTTACAAAAAATCCTTTAAACGTTTTAAAGTAAATATAAGCAATGCCTCCTGACATCAATTTAGTGGAGGTTTTAGTGATTAAACTCTACTAGTATGGGAAGCAAAAACAAAACTAACTATATTAGATAATATTAAACTAACAAACTTTTTCATTGTAAAAAAGATAGATAACTAATGCAGAATTATATCCTCCTGAATGGGAGAAAGCATAAAACTCTGGTAAGAGGACTGTTATTCAAGACATATAAAATGTCCGTAATACTCAGCAGCAATGAAAGAGCCCCTATGAAAATCTGTAGAGAGCCATTGAATGAACGGGTACTTCTCTAAAGGAAGTATACAAGTGATCATAGTGCAACAACCCAGAAAATGCTTATTCCTATTGATTGAACAAAATAACAGTGAGATAGCATCTCATAGGAGAGCCTGGCCTATACTAAAAATCCCCAAAACAATTAGTGCTGGTGGGAAATGTAAAGAAACTGCTGGTTGGAAAGCAAACAATTTCAACTTTGATGGAAAATGGTATGGAAATTTTTTGAGTTTAAAATAGAAATGCCATTAGATGTAGCAATTTTATTCCTTTACATAGATATCTATCCAAATAACACAAATAATAATTTCAAAAGATCCATGCAAAGCTTTTGTTTATTGCTGTTCTATATGCAACCACCTAGGATTTGGAAATAGCAAAAACATCTCAGGGCAGATGAGTAAACTAAGAAATTGTAGTACATATGTGCAATAGAATAATACTTATAGAAATGTGAAATATGAACATTTGATGGAGTAAATGAGGTTTCTTCTATCGCTCCACCTATGATGGAAGAAGAGGTTGAGAATGTTATTCTAGGTAAAATAATTCAAAAGAGAAAGACAAAGACTCCATTATTTCACTAATGTGCGTTACACAAGGAAGAAAACAAAATTGTAGACAACATAAAATAATGAAAGCAAACCCTTTGAGTCTAAGATCCCAAACCTTGTTTGGCCTACTGCTAGCTAATTTAAAGAAAATAAAAACAATCACTTCAACCCTCTTTCTTTCTTCCAGCTCCCCACCCTAGAAAGCTAATTTTTAAAGCAAAAACACAAAAAAGAATCCACATTGCACCTAAGACTACTACTGTACCTTTTAACCACCGCCTGGAATATTCCTGAAAAAATCCCCACCCCCAGTCCAAGAATACTATGACTGTCTATTTTAAGAAACACTGTTTAGACTAATGGAACTGGAGTTACAAACAGCAAGGTAGTGGGTTGAAAAATGTTCCAATGAAAAGTGGTTGAAGGAAATTCATCATTTGGTGTTGGGTGTGTGGTCACAACATAATTAAAAATATACTTTTATAAAACTAATCCTTCCTTCATAAAAATTGCTAAAATTAATAATTAAGACAAATGGTTCACTTATCTAACCTATGGGTCAGATTAAACCAAACATGAAGAACAACTAGAAAGTATGGGCAGCACACCAAAACATTATTACAGATGACATGGAACTACCAAGATATTTATGAATTGCTGCTCATGGAATGAAGAAAACTTGGCAGCCTACAGTTGAGAAACTGGCTCTAGCTTTTGGAAGACTAATCAAAAAGTGAAATCTGTGTGTCACTAAAGAAGTCAGGTCTTAATAAAAGCTCATCTATTTAGGAATTATGGACCAGAATAGTAAGATAAACTATAATGATCACACTTAAAAAAATAAACAAGCATATAAACAAAAAAGGACAGAAAGAAAGAACAGTGGGTAAGACACTTGCCCTATGTAGGTGAGATCTGTGTTCAATGTCTGTTACTACACATGGTTCCTTCTACACCACCAGGAGTGATCCACAGATAGAGTCAGGAGTATGCCCTGAAAACTGAAGCAAATAAATATTCTTTAAATTCTAATGAAAATTAAAAGTTGAAGATCATTTTAGTCATTCCAAGCTTTGACTATTCTAATGTATTCTGTGACACAATCATATTTATTTACTTATTTGTAAAATGTAAACCGGTTACAAATGCAAAATGATATTCAACTAAAATCTTAAAGAAATGCATCTGTTATAGTTTTGTAATATTTAACAAAATATTACCATGATTATAAAAATATTTTAAGACATCCAGTTCAGAATAAAAGCAAAACAAACATAATTACATATTTAATGCATGCAGAATATTTAAAGTTTATCTATAACCTTTAAGACCATAATATTAACCGCAAAAAAATTAAGACAAGTTTGTATCATTTGTCTTCCCATTGCTCATTGATTTTCTTGAGTGGGCACCAGTAACATCTCCATATATCCTGTCACATGCTAGTGTATCCCAAGGGCATCTTCTAGCTCCAGGAACATAAAGAGCCTCAACCATTCCATCAGGTCATGGGAATGAGGTCTATAATTGTTACTGGTATTTGGCATATCAAATACGACATGGGTAGCTTGCCAGGCTCTGTTGTGCAGGTGGGATACTCTAGTAGTCAACTCAAATTTCAAGCATTTATTGATGAACCTTGCGGCCGCAAAGCTGGGCTGTGATCAGTTCTTCTGCTGAGTGGAGCTCTGATGAGAGGGGAGTTCAGATGTGGAAAATGGTTGCCCTCATGGTGTGGGGGTTCGTCTGGCTTCTTGCAAGGATCTGCTGGGGTGGCGGGTCAGGGCTACAATCTGCCTTCCCTCCCTGCTGCCTCGTGATCAGATGGGCACATGGAGAGTGGATAGCAGCTTTGCCCCATGTATGTGAGTCTCTGGATCAGCATACTGGGGTGGGCTTGAAAAAGACTGCTGAAGGGTGGGTCTCAACAAGCCAGACGGTGATCAGCTCTTTTGCTGAGTGAAGCTCATTTTCCACATCCGGACTCCCTTTTCTGCTGAGTGGAGCTCATTTTCTACTACATCCGGACTCCCTTGTAGTGGTGAAGACAAGTGTGAGAAACCAAAAATAAGGAAGTCAAGGTGTATATATATATATATATATATACACACACACATATATATGTATATGTATATTTGCTTTTTTGGGTCACACCCGGCAATGCTCAGGGGTTATTGCTGGCTCTTCATTCAGGAATTATCCCTGGAGAGGCTCAGGGGACTATATGGGATGCCAGGAATCAAACCCAGGTCAGCCACATGCATAGCATTCACCATACCCGCTATGCTATCGCTCCGGCCACCATGGTAACTTTATGTTGTAGCAATAGTATGTAACACTTCTTGGTGTGGCATTCCCCCTTCCCTAAAAAAATGAAAAAAAAGAAACTAACCACAATATGGAAAATCAAACTATATTTAATAGTCAAAGAAAAAGTAAAATGTATGAAATTATTTATCTGAATAATAACACAATTATTAATTTTTGTTACAATAAAATTAAATTGATTTTATTAAAAATTAAAGTAGTCAATGTTTTAAGTAGAGTTAATGACATAAAGGAAAATGTATTATTTAAGCATAATTACTAAAAAGGAAACTAAATTGGAGTACAATTATTTGAGAAATATTTTTTAAAACTATGATAAGAATACATTTAACATTTTGGTCTTTGTTAAAATGACCAAAATATAACTGACAATAATAAAATAAGATAACTATTGATGATAAGACAAGCATAATGTTTTTATAAAATAATATAACTATAATATATTGTGTTACTCTCTCAGAGGGTGGGTAGAATATTCATGGTAACCACATACTAAATTCCACAGGATGGATATGTCATTCCCAACGTTCTCCCTTCTGAAATCCAACATGCCATTTCGTCAGTAAAGAAGGGAACAGCACCTGGCCCAAAGTCAGACCCGATCACCTGAAGAATCTGCCGTCTGTACTCATCAATACACTAGCTCGGCTCTTCACACGCTACCTGTCCGAATGCAAGGTGCCCTCCCAATGGAAAACCAGCAGGACAGTTTTACTGTTCAAGAAGGGAGACATTCACGGCATCGGCAACTATCGCCTCATCTGCATGTTGTCCGTCATCTACAAGCTGTTCTCTCGAGTTTTCCTGAACACTATAAAGGATTGGCAGAACACTAGATGAAGGACAACCATGCGAGCAAGCTGGCTTCTGGAAAGGATTCAACACAATCGACCATATCCACACAGTAACCAGGCTCATTGAGGTTTGTAGGGAGTACAAGATGCCGCTCTGTCTCACGCTCATTGATTTACAGAAAGCCTTTGATTCTGTGGAGACTGAAGCAGTCATCGAAGACCTAGCCAAACAGGGTGTTCAAACCCAATACATCAGGATCCTTCGTGAGCTGCATTACGGATTCCCCCACCAGGATCTCACCATTCTACAAGGAAGTGACCATTGATGTCAAAAGAGGGGTTCGACAGGGTGATACCATTTCACCAAAACTCTTCAGTGTCACCCTCGAGAACATCATGAGACAATTAGAATGGGAAGGAATGGGAGTGAAGATAGATGTTGGCAACTACACCATCTCCGCTTCTCTGGTGACATCGTTCTAATAACACCAAACATTAGCCAAGCGGCACAAATGCTGGCTGACTTCGACCGAAAATGTGGAAAGATAGGTCTACAGCTGAATCTAAAGAATACTATGTTTATGGAAAATGAACTAGTTCCAGAGGCCCCATTCACTCTCAATCGAACAAACATCTCTGAATGCAGCAGTTATGTGTACCTAGGTAGAGAAATCAACATGATGAACGACCTAAAACCTGAGCTGCGCAGGAGGAAGAGAGCAGCATGGAATGCCTTCAAAGGCATCGATGAAATAGCTAAAAGGACAAAGAACCTCCGGCTCCAGGCACATCTCTTTGACTCCACTGTTCTCCCTGCATTAACATATGCCTCAGAGACCTGGGCCCTACGAAAGCAGGATGAGAATGCTATTCGGTTCTCCCAGAGAGGCATCGAAAGAGCTATGCTTGGAATATCATGCCTCACTCAAGTGAGAGAAGGAATCAGGAGTCTGACCTCCATCGCTATTCCAGAATCAGGGACGCTGTCTCGCTTGCCAAGGCATTGAAAATCAGATGGGCTGGACACGTAATGTGATTTGCAGATGACCACTGAACTGGAGCTGTTTCCGACTGGATCCCACGGGATGTCAAAAGATCACGTGGCCTCCCACCCACAAGATGGTCAGACTTCCTTGTCAAGAACCTGAAGGAACGGTTTGAGGCGCTTCATATTCCTGAATCAACCAAATGGCATTGGGCTACATTGGCACGTGATAGGGTCCAATGGAAATGTTACTGGCGCTTGCTGGATGAATAGCGGGATTCAAGTGATCAAATGATTGTGGGATTCATTATGAAAAATACATAGTATCTAATGTCTAGGAAATGAGAAAAATAAATAGCTACAGACGGAAATATAAAATAAAATTATTATGAACGACTACAGGACAGTAATTTTTTTTTTTTTTTTTGCTTTTTTGGGTCACACCTGTTGAAGCTCAGGGATTACTCCTGGCTCTGCACTTAGGAATTACTACTGGCAGTACTCTGGGGACCATATGGGATGCCGAGGATCAAGCTCGGGTTGGCTGCATGCAAGACAAATGCCCTACCTGCTGGACTATTGATCTGGCCCCAGTAGTTTGAAAATTTTATTTGTAATATATTCATTGTTAAAATTGATTACATGAAATAAAATGTTAATAATTCCATATTTATGAACTAAATTTAATTTGTGATTAAAATCCTTCATATAATTACAAGTTCAACTTCAAGTGACTTCTCCAGGTCAAGATGTTTATTAACTCAGAATATCCATTTTAATCACTTGATCACTTGATTTCCTGTAGATCATCGATTTACTTGAGCAGGCACCAGTAATATCTCAATATGTCCTGTACCATGCAAGATAGCCCAAGGGCATCTGGCCTCTCCAGGAACATAAAGAGCCTCAAACCATTCCATCAAGTCAAGAGAATGAGTTCTATAATTGTTACTGGTATTTGGCATGTCAAATACAACACGGGTAGCTTGCCAGGCTCTGCCGTGCAGGTGGGATACTCTTGTAGTCACCTCAAAACTCGAGCATTTATAGATGAACCGTATATATACATATATACATATATGTGTGTATCACTGTATCACTGTCTTCCCGCTCATCATCGATTTGCTCGAGCGGGCCCCAGTAACATCTCCATATGTCCTGTCTCATGCTAGTAGAGCCCAAGGCTTCTGCTTGCTCCAGGAACATAAAGAGCCTCAATCCATTCCAGAATGAGGTCTATAATTGTTACTGGTATTTGGCATATACATCAAATACAACACGGGTAGCTTGCCAGGCTCTGCCATGCAGGTAGCATACTCTTGTAGGCATCTCTAAGTCCAGCATTTATTGATGAACCGCCAAGGCCACAAGCGGCAGCGCGAACCGGCCCTGATAGGCTGGTCTGCAGGGTGGAGGTCTGACGAGAGAGAAGTCCAGATGTGGAAAATGGAGGCCCTAATGGAGTGGGGGTCATCTGGCTTGTTGCGAGGCTCTGCTGGGACGGTGGGCCAGGGCCAGAACCCACCATCCCTCCCGAGTGCCTCGTGGAGTGGCTGGTCACAGGGAGAGCCAGTAGCAGCTCTGCCCCATGTCTGCGAGTCTCTGGACGGCATATCCATTTTAATATTCCATGAAAAATTTTGAATAATTGAACAAAAGAAAGCTTCCTAATTTGTTCTAATGTGACATGATATTTATATGAAAATAAAGTTAATATATGGACATGTTGAAAAATATGAAATTAAATATTACAGTGAATCAGAAATAAAAATTAAGAATAAGTAAAGCTATCCTATACCAGCATTGTGCTTTAAATCTAAAAATATTCTAAAACAAAGAATTGCATAGTAAAGAAAGAAAAATGTTGCTATACCAATAGCGCCTGAAAAAGATTTCCTTAAATAAACACTTTCTAGGCCGGAGCAATAGCCCAGCGGGCACACAGCCAGCCTGTGCCGGCCCGGGTTCAATCCCTGGCATCCCATATGGTCCACTGAGCACGGCCAGGAATAATTCTTGAGTGCAGAGCCAGGAGAAACCCATGAGCATAGTTGGGTGTGACTCAAAAACCCCCCAAAAAAAAAAACACACTTTATAAAATTTGTCATTAACAGTAATGGATAAGAACACATCTTAAAATTTATGTTTAAGTTAGACATATTTCAATATAATCTTTGATATAAAAAAGAGATATGTATTTTCTGCAAGACTTTCACTAGTGTATTATACTGATTGTTACAGGTTCACCACCAGGATCTCACCATTCTACAAAGAAGTAATCATTGATGTCAAAAGAGGGGTTCGACAGGGTGATACCGTTTCACCAAAAACTATTCAGCACTACCCTCGACAGCATCATGTGATAATGAGAATGGGAAGGAATGGGAGTGAAGATAGATGGTCGGGCAACTATACCACCTCCGCTTCGCTGATGACATCGTTCTAATAACACCAAACATTAGCCAAGCGGCACAAATGCTGGCTGACTTTGACCGAGAATGTAGAAAGATAGGTCTACAGCTGAATCTAAAGAAAACTATTTTTATGAAAATTGAACTAGTTCCAGACGCCCCATTCACTCTCAATGGAACAAACATCTCTGAATGCAGCAGTTATGTGTACATAGGTCGAGAAGTCGATGAATAATGGGATTCAAGTGAAGTGATCAAGTGATCAAGTTGTAGTCAGTGATAAAAAGACAAGGAATTAATCAAAGTTCTAAGAATTGGAGAATAACATACAAGACAATGGTAACTTATATAAAGTTCAGAAAAAACTATAAATGCCCTATTTGAACTAATACATGCAGATGACATTGGAAATTTGAGGTACTTTAAAAAATGTTTGCCAACTACAAGTATAAATATAAATTATATTAGCATCAAAATTTTCCCAGTACAAAAAAACTCAGATTGTGTATGTTTCTCTCCTGTTTATTTGATCACTTGATCATTAGACATCCCATTATTTGTCAATTTGTCATTATTTGTTATTGGTGCTCTAGCGGGCACCAATAACATTTCCATTGGACCCTATCACGTGCCAGTGTAGCCCAATGACATCTGTTTGCTCCAGGAATATGAAGACCCGCAAACTGTTCATTCAGGGTCTTGAGGAAAAAAAGTCTGACCATCTTGTATGTGGGCGGCCTCGTGATCTTAATTTATACACATATTTAAAAAATATTATAAAAGTAGGTTTCGTGTGTGTGCTTGTGTGTAAGGGGGAGAAAGTGAGAAAGAGAGAGAGAGAGAAGGAGGAGGGGGTGAGAGATCTGAGAGTATGAAATGTAGAATGTTACTTAAGAGGGATTTCTTTTTTTTTTTTTTTGCTTTTTTGGTCATACCTGGCAATGCTCAGGGGCTACTCCTGGCTCTGCACTCAGGAATTACTCCTGGCGGTGCTCGGGGGGACCATATGGGATGCCGGGATCGAACCCAGGCCGGCATGAGCCAGCCGCTGCAAGGCAAACGCCCTACCCGCTGGGCTATCGCCTCCGGCCCAAGAGGGACTTCTTTTGGGGCCTGAGCGATAGCACAGCAGGTAGGGTGTTTGCCTTGCACATCTGGGTTCGATCCTGGGTTCGATCCCGGCATCCCATATGGTCTCCTGAGCACCGCCAGGAGAAATTTCTGAGTGCAGAGACAGGAGTAACCCCTGAGCATTGCCAGGTGTGACCCAAAAAAGCAAAAAAAAAAAAAAAAAAGGAGATACACCTCGGCATATTGAGACTTCTAAGATGGCAGACTATTTAGGCAAGAAATTGGTTCAATTAGAGAAAGTTCATTTTCTATCTCTTTTATTTTATTATACCACCATGAGATATATATATACAAAGTATATCTCATGTAAGATATACTTACAAAGATGTTCATGATTGGGGTTCAGTTATTTGTTCTCTCTTATGATTTTATACTATTCTATAATTTTATAGTATTTTATATTCATGTCATATTACAAACAAAATTAAATTGTCAGAAAGATTTTACCTAGAGATTTTATCCACTATTGAATTAGTTCTGGTTTGAAAAAAAATGTCCAAAGGCATTTTTTTTTACTGCTGAGGAAATTTGAGTAAAGTTTTGTATTCAGTGATAGTGAGAAATGACTTTGTTAAATAGCTGTGTTATTGTCATTAAACTAAGTATTTTGTAGCAATGTATTTATTCGTTTTTGCTTTTTTTGAGTCACACTCAGTGAATTTCAGGGATTACTCCTGGCTCTGCATTCATGAATTACTCCTGGCAGTGCTTGGGGAGAACCATATGGGAGGCCAAGGAATTAACTCAGGTTGGCCACACGCCAGGCAAAAGCCCTACCATTGTATTATTGCTCCATTCCTATATTTAAAATAGAGACAGAAAGAATGCAACTTATGTGAGAACATTTCTGCAAATTAATATTTGATACAGAAAATAAGACAAAATATTAACTAATATTAAAGTTAATTTATAAAGTATGCTTTTAAATTATTCTTTTCATTATGCATGAAAAATTTTATTTAATAATACATATTGTGAGGCAGCAAATCAAAAATATTCAGGGAAAGTGATAGGTAGATATTGATACTTTGATGGTAAGTCTGTTGCAGTGATACTGTATGAATAAAATATTAATAGTATTTAATGCTGCCCTTCAACAAATAAAACATTACATAGATATATAAATTTAAAATGAAAGTAAATTAGTTTGTAGTAGAATATTTGTTGCATATCAGTATGATGTATTAACTGCATCTGTTAGTAAATGAATAAATGAGTGATTGAATTAAAGCTAAATAAAAAAGAGAAAGTCTTTTCTGAAATTTACTATGAAATCAGTAAGTAGGATTGATAAGGATTACAGCCTAACCTTTTGCTTTAGCCAACCCATTTATAAAAAGGAAATAACATTAAACAGAATTTTATATTTTACAATGGGTTTCAAACAAACATTTACAGTGAAGTTCTGATTTTGTTAAATATTCATTTTTTTTTAAACTTGAGTAGTTTCTTCTAGGTGCGATATAATCCTCATCATCTGAACATTGTTAAAGTTTAACTGCACACAAATACTTACAATTTGATTGCACCTTCATGAATATATCTTGAATCACACATTTCTAAAGTAAATCTTAAAACAAAAATTGTAGTTCATATTCCAAAATGAAGCTTATGTGGTTGAATATATCTCATATCATTCAACTACTGGAATTGGCTACTTGGAATAATCATGCTTAAGTAAGGAGGAAATTTCTGGAAACCAGTAGAATATAGATTGAATGCACATTGAATAGAAAAAAAATTCAATTGCAGTACTGGTCAATATTTTTCTTTTTTTTTTCTCTCTCTCTTTTTACCATTTTTAGAAATGAAATGAAACTCTTTAGCATTGGGAGAAATTCTTTTCCTCCTGGTCTTGCAGTGTGGAGGCTTGAACCCAGTATATTTGCAATGGAAGACACCCCAAACCTGAGCCACCTCTTGGCACTATTTTAGTGATGGCTAACTGAGACAAATTCAGGATGAAACTCACATAAATTAGAACAAAACAGAACAAGATAGACAGTTATTTAAGTTATTTTAAGGTCATGGATTTTACTGATGCAAATGCCTTGTAGTAGTTGCACTTCACAATTTAGAAATTTTAGTGAGATATTTCAGGGATGTTTGCAGAGCTCATGTCTCCATACATGCATAATGGGAGAGGGGGCACTTGCAATTTCAAGAACCGAAACCAAATGCTCTACCATTTGGATAATATCGCCATCCCATTTAGGATATTTTAAAAAAAAAACTAAAATTAACATTTTTATTTTATAATATATAAATGAGATTATATCTTAAGTAATCTGTCTTTTTCTAGTCGGGAAGCTTTATACAATATTTACGTTCAGTCCAGTTCATGTAATTATACCTTTCTTGAAGCCATTAGTCATATTAAGAAAATGAATCTTTCATTTGGAATCTTTCTTCCAACAAAGTTCCAAATTATTAACCACAGAATAAACTTTATTCCCTTTTCTTCCACCAGCAGTATGTGGATTTAAGAATTTAGAGTAAGAAATCTTAAATGCTACACTAAATAAATAGAATTCTAAAATTAGAAATCTTAATTGTCTGTTCTAATGGAGGTATGCATGACCCAGATAAAGTGAAAGCCTGATGCCTTGGTATCTGATTTTAATCCTTTTTTATTTTCATCTCTCTTTCTCTCCATAGCTAGATTTCAGTAGTAGTTTAAAATGAGCATCAGGATTCAGATGAATAATCTTTCCTCTTTTTTCCTTCTTTAAACAGTCTCCTTTTCTGCAGAAATTCATAAAGTGATAGGTTAAGTGAAAAATGTTTAGCTGTTTTAGACAATCATAGTTAAATATTAAGTCTGAAAATATTCTTATTTAACTAATATCAGCATTTTAACATTGTTATATTGTTATAATCCACTGATCAAAATTACTGACATGTGTGTATGTGTGTGTGTGTGTGTGTGCGTGTGTGTGTTTGTTTCTGGGTAATATTTGCTTTCATTATTTGGTTTAGTCATAGAAAAAAAGATGACAGAAAATGGCCAGTGAACTTGTGTACTTAACTTCAAGGACCTTATCCAAGGACCGCAATGACATTTCAGTTCCATTATAAGAGCAGGGATCATTATCAGATATTACTCATCATGATGATGAGTTTCTTAATGCCTCATTCAAACAATACTTAGACTGTGTTTTTTGCATCAGAAGGCAATGGGTGGTATATTGCATTGATTTCTCTGTCTAAATAGTAGAGTATCCTTGCAAAGATGAGCCAGAAAAAATTATTCTGAAGTAGGTGATTTATAGTGTGTTATTAAAAGCTACTGAGGCACTTACTATAAAGACTCTATGAATAAATTTATGCTTTTCAGGACTTTACACACATATTTGAAGTTATTTTCAAGTTTGTGGACAAAGATATTTGCCAGTACAATGATAAGTGCATATATTCATTTTTGTCTTTGGTCATTTTCTGGTGCCATGCACAAGGCTATATAAAAGCCATCGTGGATACCTTCATAAATAATAAAGATAAGATACAAATATATGAATTCTGTTTAATTTTTTAGAACATCTAACATGTGGTTGGCATTGATCTTACTACTTTTAAAACATTAACTACATTAACTCATCTCTTTATTGCCATAATTCTATAAGGGGGTATTAATATCGGACTTTTATTTATAGATAATTAAAGGAGGAGTGAAAATAATAACATATTTCCAGGGTTTCCATAGCAAGGACTCTTTTTTTATCTTTTTTAATCTGAATCACTCAGACCGCATCTACTCCCTCTCAGTCTCTCAAGGGAAGAAAAGAATCATCAATGGTAAAAGTAAATTGCTAAAAGCAAAACCTAGAAATGGCTTCAGAAGAGGATGTCCTGACTGTTCCCCAGGGTTTTGGTTGATCTCCATGATCAGAGAAACTTCCCTAGTAACTAACTATAGTTATGATCCCTGAAAGTCTTCAAGGACGCAAACGACTAATTTGTGTACTTTGAATTACTACATTACATTTTAGTATGAAACTGAAACTTCCTACATTAAACTAAGAAGTATATACACCTCAAAGGAAGCAATAAACCAAAATAAAAGGATGACCCACATGTTAGAAATAAATCTTTGCCCACCACTCATATCCTAAAGGAGTTAATATCTAAGATATATAAAGCACTGATAGAATTTTATAAGAAAAAAAGCATCCAACACCATCAAAATTTGGCGTGAAGAAATGAATAGAAACTTCTGAAAATAAGATATACAAACGGCCAAATGGCATATAAAAATGGATCTGCATCACTAATAATCATTAAATGATCATCACTATTGCAAATCATATCACCTTCCTCTAGAGAGAGTGCAATACCTCTAACAGAACAAAAGCATGGATTTGGGAAATAAAGGGCTTACATTTGCTGCTGGCAAAAGGACTTTCATTCACTGCTGGTCAGTCTTTTTGGCAAACAATATGGAAACTCCTCAAAAAAAGTAGGAAATGAGCTTTCATGTGATCCAGCAATTCCACTTCTTGGAATATAGTCTAAGGGCTGAAACACAACGTGCAGATAAATGTACTCCTATATTCATTGCAGCAGTATTCACAATAGCCAGATGTAGAAACAATCACAGTGCCCAAAAACATATTATTGTAGACTAGGTAAACGTAGAGGTAGGGCAGATTATTAAACCTTTCAATCCATAATTCTGGAGTCCTGAGATGCAATGCTAGAATGCTGCTCTTAGAGGGGTTCTTGTACCTGATTTTTATTCTTCCTCAAAGAACATCCTGCTATAAAACTATTTACAATAAGTATGAATACATTATTTAAGGCCATAAGATATAAATAAGTCTAAGATCATTGGTGTTTGATCCAAGAATGTTGTTCTTTTGGTGTAATATTGTAATAATTATTCCACATGGAGGACAAATGGGGACTCAATCCAGAGGCTGCTATGTCCTGACACATTCTCTTTCTCTCTTATTTCTTTTTTCTTAATCCTTATGACAACCCTATTTCAGGCATGTTCACCTGAGACTGATTGGTTCCTGGTGACAGATGACCCAGAGAAGTGATGGTGCATATACAAAATAGAATATTGCCTGGCCATATTACCTGGCCATAAGAAAAGAGAATATCATACCATTTGCTGCTGCATGGATAGATATGAAAAGCATCATACTGAATGAAGTTGGTCAGATGGAGAGGTGCAGACACAGAATGGTATCTCTCAAGTTCAGGAAATACAGACATACATGTGTGTATACATATATCTATGTGTGTGTGTGTCTTTATAAACCAGAATGGTCCCTCATGTGCAGGTTAGAAGAAAAGTTGTAGAGGAATAAGAAATTCCCAAGGACAAAAGAAATAAATACAGCATCATAACTTTCTTTCACTAAGAATCTTATCACTAGTCTAGTGATGGGAATCAGACAAAGAGAAAAGAACATATTGATGATGTTGGAGGGAAGTGGTACTTTGGAGGAGGAAGTAGAGCTAAAGGTGGTCTTATGCATGTTATATATGGAACCCTATCAGTTGGCGTACTGAAAACCACTAAATTTTATTTTGAATGTGTGTGACAGTTGAGTATACAAGTATAACCCCTCATATATATGGTCATCTAAGTTTTGACAAAGGTGCTGTAAGTATGAAATGAAATAAAGATAAAAATAGTCTTTTCACCAAATGGTGTTGGGATAATTCAATAACCACATGTAAGAAATCAAACGTGGATCTTTATCTCAAAATTTACACAAAATACAACTTAAAAGTAGACCAAAGACCTGAAGATCAGACCTAATTCTATAAAGTACATTTAAAAAAATATAGGCAGAATGCTCCAAGATCTAGACTTCAAAAAGAATCTTCTAAAATATAATACCATTGGCAAAGTCTACAGAATGGACTCTATCAAACAGAAGTGTTAATGGATGGCAAAAGAAACAGGAACTAACACCAGAGGACAGCTAACTGAGTGGGATAAAATATTTGTGCTCAACTAATCGGATAAAGGATTGATTTCAAAGATCTATAAAGTACTCACAAACATCAACAACAACAAAAAAAATATCGAAAAGCCCCATAAAATATAAGTAGAGTAATTGAACGTACACTTCTCTATAGAAGACCAAAAGACACATGAAAAAATGGTCATCATCACTTATTAGGGAAACTCAAGAATGGCACATTTCTGGAGAAAATATCTGTTGATAGAGAGGTAGTGTTGTGGTGAAAAAGAAACCCTCAAGCACTGATTGTGGGACCGTTGTCTGTACCATTCCATATGGAAAACAATATGGAGGGTACTCAGAAACCCAGATGAGCTCCCATATGACCAGCAGTCCAACTTTTGGGTACCTATCCCCAACAGAAAAGCATTCACTCAAAAAAAAAACAAAAACACACAATTATTCATTGCAGCACTCAGAAAAATGACTAAAATTTGGAATCAACCTAGATGCCCAACAGTAGATAAGTGGATCATGAAGATGTGGGATATTTTCACAATGGAATACTACACAGTGGTATAGAATGATGACATCATGCAATTCCTGGCAATTTGGATAAACTTGAAAAACTCAAGTTAAATAAAGCCAGAAAAAGATAATTATACAATGATATCACTTATATGTGCTATTAAGAATAAGTGGATGAGGAAATATCTTGTTTTTAAAGATTAAAAATATCTGGATGCTCATATCACCCTTGGTTGCAGAGTATAGTGGGATGGAAAGAAAAGAGAAGTGGAAAAGAGGAAGACGAGACAGAAGAAAGAAACGGCGGCAGGTCATGGGAGTAAGGTATATAGGTGGTTTGAAGGAAAGATAGAGACAAACACCTAAATCCCAGAGTCAACAACAATGAAATCAAGAGATCCAGATCAAACACCTGAACTTAGAAAGAAGTCAGTCTGTTGAGAGGGACATTGATACTGGTGCTGAGATCAATGCTTCAATATTGTATGTCTGAAATCAAACCATCACTTGTCTTCCTGCTGTTCATAGATTTGCTCCAGCAGGCACCAGTAACGTGTCCATACATCCTGTCATGTGCTAGAAATCAAACCATGAATCAATTTATAAATAAGTGCCTTAATGAAAAATAAATAAAGTTTTTAAAAGTTGTGTCTTAGAGGTAGGCTGCTGATGTATAGAAAACTGGGGGCATTGCTGGAGGGACATGAACCCTGTTAAAGGAATTGGAAATTGGAGCATTGTATACCATAAACTATCACTTGTATCACTTGTCTTCCTGTAGTTCATCAATTTTCTCGAGTGGGTACCAGTAACATCTCCATACTTCCTGTCTGGTGCTAGTATAGCCCAAGAGCATCTGCTTGCTCCAGAAACACAAAAAGCCTCAAACTATTTCTTAAGGTTATAGGAATGAGGTCCATAATTGTTACTTTTTTTATGCTTTTTGGGGTCACACTGGGGCAATGCTCAGGTGTTACTCCTGGATCTGCACTCAGGAATTACTCCTGGCAGTGCTCAGGTAACCATATGGGATGCCGGGTATCGAACCTGGGTTGGATGCATGCAAGGCAATTGCCCTACCCGCTGGACTATCGCCTCCGGCCCCTGTTACTGGTTTTTGGTATATCAAATACAACACAGGTAGCCTGCCAGGCTCTGCTCTGCAGGTGGGATACTCTCGGTAGTAGGTTCTCATCTTGTGCATTTACTGATGAACCAACAGGGAGAGATCGGCTTTTCTTTTGGGTGAAACTCTGACAAGCTGTGGACTCTGGATGTTGAGAATGACTGCCTTCATGGTGAGGGGTTCCTCTGGCTTCTTGCGAGGCTCTATTGGGATGGTGGGCCAGGGCTAAAACCTGTCCTCCCTCCCGGGCAACTCATGATCAGCTGAGCACAGGGAGAGCCAGTAGCAGCTCTGCCCCATCTAACTGCATCTCTGGATCAGACATACCTGGGCTTGAAGTAGGCTTTGCTGTAGGGTGGGACTCTGAAAAGCAGGTCTTGATATTGGCTTTTCTCTTGGGTGGAGCTCTGACGAGCTGTGAAGTCCGGATGTTGAAAATGGTGGCCCTCATGGTGTGGGGGTTCCTCTTGCTTCTTGAAAGGCTCTGTTGGGATGGTGGGCCAGGGCTTTATCTTGCCTTCCCTCCTGAGTCCCTCATGATCAGCTGAGCACAGGGAGAGTCGGTAGGAGCTCTGCTCCGTCTATCTGAGCCATAAAACATAATCATGAATAAGTTTATAATTTATGATTAAGATGTCTAAATTTTAAACTAAAAAAAGCAAAAAATTACAAGACAGAAGAAAAGTAAAAAAGATAAATTCAAAAAAGTGTCTGAAGCTATTTTTTTATAATGTTAACAACTTTTCAGATGATTACATAAATAAAAGTGTGACCATTTGGGGAAAAACTTTAAAGTTATATCATTCAGTATAGAATACAAACCAGGTAATCTGAAAGCATTCCCCATGAGTTAACAAGATGATATATTGTAGGCTTGTAAGTGAAGATCTAACTCTAGATAAGGGTCTGCAATCCATACTTTGTTTTGTAGCATATTTTTTCATGGCAATTCCTCCTTATGCACAGACTTTGTGAGGAAGAATCACTGTCACTGTCTTCTCCCGCTCATCATCGATTTGCTCGAGAGGGCCCCAGTAATATCTCCATATGTCCTGTCTCATGCTAGTAGAGCCCAAGGGCATCTGCTTGCCACAGGAACAATAGGAGGAAGAATAGTTTCTATTAATAAAAAAAACGTAAAATATTTTTTTTTTTAATTTTATTTTTTATTTTTTTTTTACAATTAAAAAAGTTCATGTTTGGGTTTTGGTCATACAGTGTTTCAGCACCCGTCCCTCCACCAGTGCCCATCTCCATACAAATAAAAAGATATACAATTAAAAAGTTCATGTTTGGGTTTTGGTCATACAGTGTTTCAGCACCCGGCCCCTCCACCAGTGCCCATCTCCCACCAACAACATCCCCGGTTCCCTCCCCCTTCCCCAGCCCTCCTCCATGGCAGGTTCTTTATTTCTTTGCCTTTCTCTCTCTTTCTCTTTTCCTTCCCTTCTAGACTATGGATTACAGAACATACATTAAAAGGTTGTCATGTGAATCCTTTTGCCTCTATTTCATGCTCAGTTCTAGGTTGGCATCAGTACCCTCGACTATTATTAGCACCCTGTTCCATTTTCTGTCTTTCCTAAACTCTGACTCCCACACGCTTGTGATAATTTCCACCTTTGACAAGACCTCCCGATATATGCTTCACTTGACCTTGGATATTGGTATCATAATATGTACATATATATTTAAGCCATGCAAATAAATGCAGTCATTCTGTATCTGTCTCTCTCCTTCTGGCTAATTTCGCTCAACAAAATCTTCTCCATGTCCATCCATTTATAGGCAAATTTTATAACTTAATTTTTCCTAACAGCTGCATAGTATTCCATTGTGTAGATGTACCAAAGCTTGTTTATCCAGTCATCAATTTTCGGGCACTCTGGTTGCTTCCAGATTCTGGCTATTGTGAATAATGCTGCTATGAACATAAAAGTAGGGATGGTGTTTCCGCTGCGTATTTTTGGTTTCCCAGAGTAGATTCCCAGGAGTGGTATGGCTGGGTCAAATGGGAGTTCAATTTCTAGTCTTTGGAGGAAAGTCCATATTGTTTTTCAGAAAGGCTGTACCAGCCGGCATTCCCACCAACAATGGATGAGTGTCCCTTTTCCCCCACACCCACACCAGCATCAGTGGTGTTGGTGTCCTTGTCAACACAAACATGGCCTTCAACATTGATTCATTTGAAAGCCTAACAAACCGAATAGGACGATTACACTTGAGGAGATGTGGCCCACTGCCAGCAATTTCTATCTTCATTGTCTATGCACCAACATCCACATACAAAGAAGATGAAATTGAGAAATTCTACATGGAATTGGAGGAGTTATATAAAAAAAGATCACACCTTCTACAAGATCATAGTCGGTGATTTTAATGCCAAGATAGGACCGAGAAGATCGGCTGAAGAACTCCACATCGGGACCCATGGCCTAGAATGGAACGAACAAGGTGAGAGACTATCTGAGTTCATCATGTCCACCAAGACTATTCATGGGAACTCACAGTTTCAGAAAGCTGAAGTGAAACGTTGGACATGGGAATCTCCTGGCGGACAGTTCCACAATGAAATTGACCACATCATCTTCAATCGACGGTTTTGTCTGACCGATGTTGCTGTCGTCCCCAAATTCCACACAGGATCGGACCACCGTCTCCTTCGTGCAAAATTCTACTTCCCGCAACAGGGAGAAAAGGCTGCAAAGTTTAAGAAGAGAACTCCCAGAACGACCACCAACTGGGAACTCTTTGGCACCATTGCGGCAACATGGGAAGATACCATCATTGATGACATCGATGAAGAATACAACCGACTGGTTCAGCACCTCCATGATTGTGCGGAGAATGCCGAGAGAGAGAAAGACACAAAAGTACGCTTGTCTTCAGAAACTCTTGAGCTCATTCTCCAACGTGGCAAGGCTCGAGCCTCAGGAGACCTAATGCTAAAGTCCAAGCTTGCTAAACAGTGCAGAGAAGCGATAAAAAGCAGACCTCAAAGACAGAAGAGCAGAAATACTGAAAGATGTAGCAGAAGCCGGGAAAAGTATTCGCACTGCCCGCCTGTCCTTCGCCAACTATAAGACCAAGATGACTGCCCTCCGACGCCCTGATGGATCTATCACATCTTCCAGAAAGGCAATGGAGAAGATTATCCAGGACTTCTACTCAAATCTCCTTGATAGCCACATCCACCTGCCCACATACCAAATTCCACAGGATGGATATGTCATTCCCAACGTTCTCCCTCCTGAAATCCGACATGCCATCTCATCGGTAAAGAAGGGAACAGCACCAGGCCCAGACAAAGTCAGACCCGAACATCTGAAGAATCTGCCATCGGTACTCATCAATACACTAGCTCAGCTCTTCACACGCTACCTGTCCGAATGCAAGGTGCCCTCCCAATGGAAAACCAGCAGGACAGTTCTACTGTTCAAGAAGGGAGACATTCATGACATTGGCAACTATCGCCCCATCTGCCTGTTGTCTGTCATCTACAAGCTGTTTACACGAGTCATCCTGAACAGGATTAGCAGAACACTAGATGAAGGTCAACCATGCGAGCAAGCAGGTTTCCGGAAAGGATTCAGCACAATCGACCATATCCACACAGTAACCAAGCTCATTGAGGTTTGTAGGGAGTACAAGATGCCACTCTGTCTCACGTTCATTGATTTACAGAAAGCCTTTGATTCTGTGGAGACTGAAGCAGTCATCGAAGCCCTAGTCAAACAGGGTGTTCAAACCCAATACATCAAGATCCTTCGTGAGCTGTATTACGGATTCACCACCAGGATCTCACCATTCTACAAAGAAGTGATCATTGATGTCAAAAGAGGGGTTCGACAGGGTGATACCATCTCACGAAAACTCTTCAGTGCCACCCTCGAGAACATCATGAGACAATTAGAATGGGAAGGAATGGGAGTGAAGATACATGGTCGGCAACTACACCACCTCCGCTCGCTGCAACATGTGAAAAAATGAATTTGGACCTGTGTCTAACACCATGCACAAAAATCAGATCAAAATGGATTAAAGATCTCAATATCAGACTTGAATCCATAAAGTACATTGAAGAAAATATAGGAAAAACCCTCCACGACATTGAAGCTAAAGGCATCTTCAAAGGTGAAACATCACTAACAAAGCAACTAGAAGAAAAGATAAATATATGGGACTACATGAAACTAAAAAGCTTCTGCACCTCAAAAGAAACAGTGACTAAGATACAAAAGCAGTCCACAGAATGGGAAAGAATATCCACCCAATACCCATCTGATAAGGGGTTAATATCCAGGATATATCAGGCACTGGTAGAACTTTACAAGAAGAAAACAAACAACCCCATCAAAAATGTGGAGAAGAAATGAACAGAAACTTCAGCAAGGAAGATATTCGAATGGCCAAAAAACATATGAAAAAATGCTCATCATCACTAATCATCAGAGAGATGCAAATCAAAACAACAATGAGATACCACTTTACACCACAGAGACTGGCACATATTCAAAAGAGCATGAACAACAAGTGCTGGCGTGGATGTTGGGAAAAAAAACCGTAAAATATTTATTCAAATTCCATTCCTTGGGAAAGGATTTTGGAACAAATATTTTGGAAACAACTTTCTTGGAGAAATCTAAAACACCACTCTGATGATTTCTAGGTGTCATGAGGGATGCATTGTGTGGTACATCTGTATTAGAATACAGATGTGTATTTGATGTGTGTTAGAATACAAATGTGTATTAGAATACAGATGTTGTATTTGATATGCCAAAAACCAGTAACAATTATGAACCTCATTTCCATGACATGAAGGAATGGTTTGAGACTCTTCATGTTCCTGGAGCAAGCAGGTGCCCTTGGGCTACACTTGCTTGCAAAAGGACATATGGAGATATTACTGGTGCCTGCTTGAGCCAATCTATAAACAACAGGAAGACAAGTGATACAAGTGATCTCTATTAAAATAATAGTATAAGAGCATTGTAGTAGCACACCACTCCAAATTACTTTTGGTCCTAACAAGTTAAAAAGTTGTACATATTATGATTCCTAACAGAACCAGACCAGTAGAGGTTCGATGATTATGAAACGATGACACTCGCATGATATCGAACTTTTTGGTCATCTAGGCAAGGGAGAAAAGAATCAATTTCTCTGTTTTGACAGAGAATAAACATATTTTTCTTGACTATCTGTAGCTGAACACATACCCTATACAGCAGCACCAACCTAACTATTTAGGATTAAGTACACACCTTGCCTTAATTCCTTGTTTCAATCCCTTTTCTCATGCTGCCAGATTGGGTGACACAGAGGTCCCACACTATACTTGATTGGCTGATCAGAGTTCCCACCCTACTACCTGATTGGCTGATACAGAGTTCCCAACCTACTACCTGATAGGCTGATACAGAGTTCCCACCCTACCTTCCCCAACTTAAATATCCCTGTTCTACCTAATAGAGAGGAGCTATTCCCCTAAGTTGTTCGTGGAGACTTCTTTGTGGGTGTTCTACTTGCTCAAGACCTTACCTCACCAGTGACGTCAACATTTCTCACCAGCCACACCAACAACCATCCTTAGCATCCTGTCCTGTCCACTGGCCAATCCCTGCTCATGCCTCAGTAACATCCTTCACACGGAGAACAGTAATTCATGTTTTTGCTTTATTGCCTTTGGACGTTTGTTATTTCTCTGCTATGTGAATTTATATTCCTCATATGAGATAAATCATTCTGGGTTATTCCATGTGCCTGACTAACTTCACTCAGCATGATACTCTCCAAATTTATTAATGCAGCGACAAATTACATAATTTCATTTTTTCTTATGGCCAAAGTGTAGTATTCCATTGGGTATCTATGTACCATTATTTCTTTATTCAGTTATCTGTTCTAGGGCACTACACTTTTTCAAGATTCTATTGTGCATAGTGCCACAATTACTTTTTCTGCATCATGCAATTAAGCCATGTGGGTATATTCCAAGTACTAGCATTACTGAATTATGAGGATCATCATTTCTCAGTTTTTGGAGGAGTATACACATTATTTTCCAAAAAAGACTTGACCAATAGACATTCCTCCTATCATTAGTGAATGAGAGTCCTGTTTTGCCCACATCCTAAGCAATACAGGTTGATTTTGTAATTTTTTCTTTGTGCCAGTCCCTCTGTTGTGAGGTAATATATTTTGTCTATTTTTATATACATATTAAATATATATGCATATATATAAAGCACATAATCTCTATGGAGTTCATTCAGACATATTTAAAACACTTCCTTTTTCTCTCAAATATATAACAGATTTCCTTTTTTTTGCTTGATTTTGTTTTGGAGCCACACCTGGCTCTGTTAGGAACTTTAATCTCTAAGATCAGGGGTCAATCCTAGCAGGCTTAGGTGTGCTTGGAATCAAACCCCATTTGGCCATGTGCAATCAAGCACCTTAGTTGCTGAACTCTGTCTCTGGCCCCTATTTTTTAAGTGTTTCTATTTTATTTATATACCATGATTTACATAGTGGTTCTATATAGGTTTTTAAGTTTGCAATATTCCCACTTCTATTCCCACTGCCATGTGCTCCCTTCTCTCTTCCATTGACCTTACTCTATTGTAGTTTAAGTGTCATAGTTTGGTCTCATGCTTATAGTAGTGTTGGGTCTAGTGGTTTAGATCTAAACAGATACTTTGTCTTTGCACCACAGAGAGACCCTTAGGCTCTTGACCTGCCTCCTGGTATGCCTCTTTTTGAATTACCATTCTAGTTCATTCCAAGTGCTAGAAAAGACCATACATTACTTTTCCAGACAGAATTATTGGGACAATTTTATTTCTCTCCCTTTTATGTCTCTATGTCTGTTTCCTTTGATG
Source organism: Cryptotis parvus (assembly GCA_021461705.1). Lineage (NCBI taxonomy): Eukaryota > Metazoa > Chordata > Mammalia > Eulipotyphla > Soricidae > Cryptotis > Cryptotis parvus. The sequence continues at coordinate 73,827 of JAJIBD010004893.1, forward strand.
TAAGTTGTATCATGATTGAATTTCTAATTCTCTATTGCCCCCAAACTAAATATTTCAAAAGGAAACAATAACATATGAAGCTATCATTTTACACAGTGATTACCAGGGTGGGACATTTTAAGTGTAAGGGGACTTTTTATTTCTTTTTTTTTCTCTTCTCTTTTTAGAGAGAGGAGAGAGGAGAGAGAGGAGAGAGAGGAGAGAGGAGAGAGAGGAGAGAGAGGAGAGAGAGAGGAGAGGGAATAAGGGGACTTTTTTAAGGTACAAGATATTCTTTCTTTCTTGACATATATATATATATGTATATATATAGATTTTGACATATATATAGGTTAATCAGCACTATGCTATTGATTTGTTTTGTTCTATATGTGTTATCCTTTAGTAAAGCACTTAAGTTAACTAGGATATTAAAACAAATTAGTATTTTGTTTTCTATTGATAGACTCATTCATTCATATCAGTATTCCAACTTAGATCAACTGACGGACTCATTCTGAAACCTTTCTACTTGATCCTTAGGGTTTTGAGAGAGAACACTTGTGGAGGTAGGTTTTTGCTTTCATTTATCCTATGTAAATTCTTGATAGTGAAATGACTGAGATCCAGTTAAGATTCATTTTAACTTTTAAGAAATTTGAAAGCTGTTTCAAAGTTAATATGCATTTAATGATGCCAAACATCGTTGAGAATTCCAGACAATCCAAATTCATGAAGACATGAAGTCTCAGTATTTTAAATTTTGGCTTCTCTAATGGGGAAGAATAATAATAAGGTAGAATATTGTGATTTTATTATTATTATTATTTTTTCCTTTTTTGGGTCACACCCGGCAAAGCTCAGGGGTTTCTCCTGGCTCTGCACTCAGGAATTACTCCTGGCTGTGCTCAGGGGACCATATGGGATGCCGGGGATTGAACCCGGGAGGGCACAGGCCGGCCATATGCAAGGCAAATGCCTTACCTGCTGGGCTATCGCTCTGGCCCCAGTCATTTTATTATTATGATTATGGTTTTTTAGTCACTTGTATCACTTGTCTTCCCCTTGTTCATCAATTTGCTCCAGCGGGTGCCAGTAACACTTCATGTTAGTGTAGCCCAAGGGCATCTGCTTGCTTCAGGAACAAAAAGAGTCTCAAACCATTTGTTCAGGTTATGGGAATAAGGTCTACTATTTTTACTGCTTTTGGCATCTTAAATATAAGCAGGTAGCTTGCCAGGCTTTGCCATGCAGACAGAATACTCTTGGTAGTAAATGACTTCCAGTTCTTGCATTTATTGATGTACCACATGGCCTAAAGTGGGGAGAGCTGTGGAGTCTAGACATGGTGCAGGGGGTTTTCTGGCTTCTTCTGAGGCTCTATTAGGGTGGCAGGCCAGGGACAGAACCCACCCTGCCTCCTGGACACCTCATGATCAGCCAAGCACAGGGAGAGCCAGTAGTAGCTCTACCCTGTGTATCCGAGTCTCTGATTCACCGCCACAGAAAGTCCCAGAGCAGTTCGTGGGTGGGTCCACTGGGCCTCCTGGGCAGGACAGAGGTGGGCATAAAGGATCCCAGCTCCATCACCAGGAAGCCCGGTGACTTTAGCCGCTGAGACAAGCATACCTGGGCTTGAAATAGGCTTATCTCTAGGATGGGGCTCTGACAAACCAGGCTTGACTTTGGCTTCTCTCTTGGGTGGAACTCTGATGAGCTGTGGAGTCCAGAAGTTGAAAATGGCTGTCATCATGGTGTGGGGGGTTCCTCTGGTTTTAAGATGATTTTAGGCTCTTTTCTATGAACTTATAAGCATGAATTTTTTTTGGCACAACTTCCATTCAAATATTTTGCCTATATATTTTGACCTGGGATTAATAATTCTGTTGCACTTTTAAAACAGATGTTATCCCAATACTACAACCATCACCAGAAAGCCTACTTACCTTCACAGTATCCCAGGGCCCTCTCTCAAGTAATCTCATTTCTGCAGACATAACCTTCAGTTCTGATAGTTTTCACCATTTATTGTTTATTACTAAATTTCTTTTTTATCCCATGTATGGGAATGCTATCTTCTTAACTTTATTTATTATGGAAGTTGTGATACCTATACATATATAGATTAAAAGTACCGAACTATTAAAATTGCGCAAAGTTGTAAATAGGAGATTAGGTGACAGAATATGCTCTCGAAAACTGTATATATATATATATATATATATATATATATATATATATTATATATTTACAAGTATGTAAATTATAGAATAAATATAGTGAATAATCCTGTGCTAATATACTTTAAATTTTACTGGAATAAATATATCCTCCTAAATATATAAGTTCTTCTAGTAAAGTAAAAGTTACTGTGAGTGAAGATAATTTAGTAAATTTTAAGAGGGAAATCTAAATGACCTATAAAAGTACAAAAAAGCTGTTTTATCTTAAGAAAGAACAATGCTTACTTCATATTAAAATATATTGTAGGGGGCTAGTGGGGAAGCTGGAACTTGGTTCTCCCCAGGCTCAGCTGACCATGGGGCCCCCAGGTAGACAAATGGGTTTTGGGAGTGGGCCCATCACCTCTGGGGATCCCAGAAGCAGCCAGATGAGACTCGCCCACCACCGCCATATTAGCGCCATATTCGCCATATTAGCCACCATATTCGCTGTCCGGACACTGCAGCAGATCAACCCGCCCACCCAGAAGGAATGCTACCTCAAGAACAGACTAACAGAGCAAAATGAGTTCGAGCCCAGGTAGGCAGCTCCCAGAAGCGGGAATCACCGGGAATTCGTCAGATTGAGCTGGGGTTGGCCCTTCCCTCTCCATTTTGTCTGAGGGAGGTGGCCCTGCCCAGGAGCTGCCCTGGGGCGACCAGCCATAGCATGCCAGGCCGCAGGCGCAGCTGGGGAGGCTGGAACTCAGCTCTCCCCAGGCTCATCTGACCATGGGGCCCCCAGGTGGACAGATGGGTTTTAGGAGTGGACGGACTCACACCTCTGGGGGGTCCCGGAAGGAGCCAGATGAGACTCCCTCACCACATCAGCCACCATATTAGCTGTCTGGATGCTGACCATGAGGCCCCTAAGTCGTTTGGCTGCTTGCGGCCGCAGTGTCCACCAAACTAGTGGAAGTAGTTATATTTTTAATGTACTGCATTCTACGATGTGTAGGAAAAGTAGGCGGGAGGGAGAGATAGAGAGGAGAGGAAAGACATACAGAACCCACCAAGCACTTGAGGTGTGGGAGGGGGAGGGATGTAGGGGGCATTGGTGATGGGAGATGGGTTCGGGTGGAGGGATGGGTGTTGAAACACTGTAGAACCAAAACATGACATGAGCATCTTGCAATTGTATGTCTAAAAGTGGTGTAATAAAATTTGAAGGAAAAAAATAAATAAAATATACTGTAGGGGATAGAGCAATAGTCCAGTGGGTAGGGTGTTTGCCTTGCATGCAGCCAACCCAGGTTCTATCCCCTGCAACCCATGTGGTCCCCAAGCACCGCCAGAAGTATTTCCTGAGTACAGAGCCAGGAGTTACTCCTGAGCATCACTGGGTGGATCAAAAAGCAAAAATAAATTCACTTGATCACTTGAATCCCGTTATTCATCGATTTGCTCTAGCGGACGCCAGTAACATTTCCATTGGACACGTGCCAATGTAGCCCAATGGCATCTGGTTGATTCAGGAATATGAAGAGCCTCAAACCGTTCCTTCAGGGTCTTGACAAGGAAGTCTGACCATCTTGTAGGTGGGTGGCCACTTGATCTTTTGACATGCCGTGGGATCCAGTCGGTAATGGCTCTAGTCCAGCCGTTGTCTCCAAATCGCATTACATGTCCAGCCCATCTGATTTTCGATGCCTTGGCAAACGAGACAGCGTCCCTGATTCTGGAATAGCGATGGAAGTCAGAACTCCGATTCCTTCTCTCACTTGAGTGAGGTGAGATATTCCAAGCATAGCTCTTTCGATTCCTCTCTGGGAGACCCAAATAGCATTCTCATCCTGCTTTCGTAGGGCCCAGGTCTCTGAGGCGTATGTTAATGCAGGGAGAACAGTGGAGTCAAAGACATGTGCCCCGAGCCGGAGGTTCTTTGTCCTTTTAGCTATTTCTTTGATGCCTTTGAAGGCATTCCATGCTGCTCTTTTCCTCCTGCGCAGCTCAGGTTTTAGGTCATTCATCATGTTGATTTCTCAACCTAAGTACACATAACTGCTGCATTCAGAGATGTTTGTTCCATTGAGAGTGAATGGGGTCTCAGGAACTAGTTCATTCTTCATGAACATTGTTTTCTTCAGATTCAGCTGTAAACCTATCTTTCCACATTTTTGGTCGAAGTTAGCCAGCATTTGTGACACTTGGCTAATGTTTGATTGTTAAATCATTTACTTATTATTTATTTATTTATTTTTTTTTTGCTTTTTTGAGTCACACCCGGCGATGCTCAGGGGTTACTCCTGGCTCTGCACTCAGGAATCACTCCTGGCATTGCTCGGGGGACCATATGGGATGCCGGGGATCGAACCCGGGCCTGCACAGGCCGGCCGCGTGCAAGGCAAACGCCCTACCCGCTGGGCTATCACTCTGGCCCCAATCATTTACTTATTAAAGCAGATATTTAACCATAATCTACAATATATTTTATTTTTTATTTATTTAATTTTAAAACATCTCTTTTGTGGGGGAAGCACACCCATGTGTGTTCAGGTCTTATTCCTGGCTCTGCTTTCAAAAATCACTCCCTGCAGGGCTTGGATATAGCATGCTGGGGATTGAACCCAGATAGGTCATGTGAAAGGCCAATACCCTACCCACTATCCTATTGCTCTGACCTGTAAAAAGTCTTTGGTATTACTTTTTCTACTTCATAAATTTATGTGATCTGAAGAGAAACCAGAGACAGACATGGGGCAGAGCTGCTACTGGCTCTCACTGTGCCCATCCGCTCATGAGGTACCCGGGAGGGGTGGCAGGTTATAGCTCTGGCCTGCCACCCCAGCAGAGCCTCGCAACAAGCTAGACGACCCTCCACTATATGAGGACCTCCATTTTCCACATCCGGACTTCCCCCTCATCAGAACTCCACCCAGCAGACCAGCTTATCACAGCCTGGCTTGCACGGCCACGCCCGGTTCATCAATAAAAGCTGGATTTTGAGATGACTACAAGAGTATGCTACCCCCACGGCAGAGCCTGGCAAGCTACCCATGTCGTATTTGATATGCCAGATATAAGTAACAATTATAGACCTCATTCCCATGACCTGATGGAATGGTTTGAGGCTCTTTATGTTCCTGGAGCAAGCAGGTGCCCTTGGGCTTTACTTGCATGAGACAGGTCATATGGAGATGTTACTGGTGTCTGCTCGAGCAAATCGATGATGAACGGGAAGACAGTGATACAGTGATTTATTTAATTTATTTTTGGTATTCTAATAACACCAAAAATAAATTAAATAAATAAAAAAATAAAATATATTGTAGATTATGGTTAAATATCTGCTTTAATAAGTAAATGATTCAACAAAATATTTATGGGTAAAAACACATGATCAAACATACAACATTCACTATAAATTAAAATTTAACATTTTATTAAAATGTATAAAAATTTGTTTTAAAGATAAGAATATACAACCTTTGTTCACCTAGTAGAGTGTAACCATGTGTGCCTTGATACTATACTCAAATGCTAGATGCTGAGTTTTGTCTTGTCTCTTTAAGAAGCTCCTCTAAGTATTTTTTGAAAAAGTATTTTCTAGGCTATAAATTCACTAAGTTTCTGAAGCTTTGCATCCTTATTTCTATTCTGAATGATAATCTAGCTAGACTATTCTGATCACATGTTCATTTCACTGAGTATTTTGTAATGCATTTCTCAGTTCTCTTTTAGTTCCTAGAGTCTCATTTGATAGACCTGCTCTGAAACTTGAGGGCTTTTCTTTGTATGTAACTTCCTTTTTGATCTTGCTATTCGTAATATTCAGTCTCTGTTTTTGGCTTATGCTGATCCCAATATGTCTCGGAGTTATTTTGTTTGAGTCTATTTTCACCGGATCCTTTAGACCTGTATCTTCTTGCCTATATTCCTCAACTCTGGGAAATTTTAATCTACTATTTCTTAAACTATTAATTTTTTCATTGAATTTGCATTCCACTTCTTCAGTGACTCTGATTATTCTTATATTGTGCCATTTGGACTCATCCCGTAGTTCTTTGGTGGGTTGCTAATTTCTTTCAGATGCATTTTATTGTTGTTCTGTTTTTTTGTTTATATATTCATTTAATTTCTAGAGGTTTCTGAATTTTATCTTAGAGCTCTTCAATCTTTTCCTCTGCTACTCAGACTATTGAGGGTTTTTGTTTTTGTTGCTTGTATATCATTTTCCATGCTTTTCATTTCTGTCACTTTTGATTGTAGTTTTCTCATTTTGGTCATCAGACATTTTGGACTTTGCTGACTTCTTGTGCTTTTGTTTTTTTCCACTCATTAATATCCTTTTTGTGGTGTCTCTAAAGTCATTCTCTAAGAAATTACAGAGCTGCTTGGCTCTGGTTAAGCATTTCTTGTTGTTATTTTTACTCATTGAACTTAGTTGAATTCTATGTATCTTTTTCATGTGTTGAGGTATTTCTATGCCGCTCTTAGTCATTGTAGTAGACCCCTAGGACTCTAAAACATTAAAGCGGGTACCACATTTTTCCCTGTTGTTCTTTACCCTATCACAGGGGAAGTATATTAACTAACAGGAGAACTTTCATGTGTAGAAATTTCATATTTCATAACAGGAGAAATTTCATGCTCTATAAATCTCATATATAGAGCTATGGCACAGATGCATTATAGTTTAAAGTGGTTATTCCACTTAGAAGATGTGGGGCTGGGCAAGTTGATATTGTGAAGGCCAGACATGGAAACTGCCAGAATCTAACCAGTTGGGAGGAGACGCCACCTCTCATTTGAGAAGAGCTTTAAAGATTTCAGCTGAGAGACAAATCTCACCTGAAATGCTGAGGAATAAGGAAGAACATAAAAAAATTCTTATTTGCCAAATTTAATTGTTTAGTGTGGATTATGTCACTTCTTTCTATACTCAGATTTCATTTACAAATACCTTTCTTCTCATAAAGTCTATTAATTATACATTATATGTTACAATTGCTTCAGAAGACTTCCTGCCATGTTTTGCTAAAAAGAATATATGCAAATACAAAAACTAAATTTCTATATTATAGAATCTGGTGATGATATGGGACTATGCTAAAAAGTATCACTGTCACTGTATCATTATCTTCCCGTATATCATCGATTTACTCGAGCAGGCACCAGTAACAACCTCAATATGCCCTGTCACATGCGAGATATCCCAAGGGCATCATCCCACTCCAGGAACATAAAGAGCCTCAAATCATTTTATCAGTTCATGGGAATGAGGTCTATACTTGTTACTGGTATTTGGCATGTAAAATACGACATGGGTAGCTTTCCAGGCTCTGCCTTGTGGGTGGGATACTCTAGTAGTCACCTTAAAACTCGAGCAATTATTGATGCATTCGTGCAATCCTGGCTGTGATCAGCTCTTATGCTGGGTGGAGCTCTGAGGAGAGGGGAGTCCGGATGTGGAAAATGGCGGCCCTCATGGTGTGGGGGGTTACTCTGGCTTCTTGCGAGGCTCTGCTGGGGTGGCGTGCCAGGGTTAGAACCTGCCATCCCTCCTTGGTGCCTTGTGTTCAGCATGGCACAGGGAGAGCAAGTAGCAGCTCTACCCTGTGTGTGTGAGTCTCTGGATGCTAAATAGTATTTATAGTGTTCTAAGAAGTTGTCCTGGGGTCTAAAAATGAGGTTCAGTGGTAAAGAGCCTTTTGTTCTTGAGAGTCGTTGGACAACACCCCCTGTAAGTTGACAGTACCCCTGACTATAAGCTATAGTAAAGCAAACTGCTAAACAATAAGAAGGCCAGGATTCTGAGACTGCTTGGGGAGATATAAATGAAGGGAGCATGGGCCTGCCTTGGAGAGAGTGCTGAGGGAGAGCTGGAGACAGTTTGCCAGAGAGAGTTTGCTGGAGAGAGACAGAGAGTTTTCTGACAGAGAAAGTGTGGGGGTTGCTGGAGACCCTGCTGGGAGAATGCCGGGGCGGGGGCTTGTCTGCTGGAGAAACTGATCAATGTAAGAGATGTTCCTGGAAAGAGGTGGAGTGAGGAGAGAGAAAAGACAGATTGAAAGGAGACTTTTCAAGAGCCTGTGGACTTGTTCTTGTATCTGCTGGTCAGGAGGAACGGTTGTTGGCCCTAGAAGCATTTGGGCACTTCGCCCAAACCCTGGGAGAGCCTAGAATCAGAACATGCCCCCTTCCAGGATGCCTCATCAGCCTAGCACAGGGTGGGCAGAAAAAAATACATGTTAACCAACAGCTAAAGGCATAAGTCACTCTACGACTGTCTCTTTGCCACCTATACCTTATCTCACTTCCCCATCATTCTCAAAATGCTAAATAATCTTAGTTCTATTTTCTAATTACTTCGACTCCACCGTTCTCCCTGCATTAACATACGCCTCAGAGACCTGGGCCCTACGAAAGCAGGATGAGAATGCTATTCGGGTCTCCCAGAGAGGCATCGAAAGAGCTATGCTTGGAATATCACGTCTCACTCAAGTGAGAGAAGGAATCCGGAGTTCTGACCTCCGTCGCTATTCCAGAATCAGGGACGCTGTCTCGTTTGCCAAGGCATCGAAAATCAGATGGGCTGGACATGTAATGCGATTTGGAGACAACCGCTGGACTAGAGCCGTTACCGACTGGATCCCACGGGATGTCAAAAGATCACGTGGCCGCCCACCTACAAGATGGTCAGACTTCCTTGTTAAGACCCTGAAGGAACGGTTTGAGGCTCTTCATATTCCTGAATCAACCAGATGCCATTGGGCTACATTGGCACGTGATAGGGTCCAATGGAAATGTTACTGGGGCCCGCTCGAGCAAATCGATGAGTAACGGGATTCAAGTGATCAAGTGAATGTCAACATATCTCCTGACTGGCATTTGTACCAGAGATTCCCATTTTTTTGCCTACCACTCCATTTTAAGAAAACAAATGACCCCATGTTCCCTAGAAGTGTATCTTGTTAAAAGTATGAGAGAGAGAAAGACATACACATGCATGCACAGAGAGAGAGAGAGAGAGAGAGAGAGAGAGAGAGAGGGAAAATTGCCTGCCATAGACACTGGTTGGGAACATGGTGGTGGGAAATGGGCACTGGTTGAGGAATGGTTGTTGGAACACTGTATGACTGAAACCCAAATATGAATACTTTTATAACTGTATATCTTAGGGTGCTATAATAAAAAAAAATTAAAAAATAAAATGAAAGCAAAAAAAGTAAACAAACAGAAAACTCAACTTTCTTCAATTGCATCTTAAAGTTACTACTTCCCTCTTTGCTTGTTCCAGCTCCGTAGGGAAGTGATATCATACTCACTGGAAATTATTCCTGTAGAACAGAATTTGCCTCTTAAACTTTCCTGCTTCTGACCCTTTTTTTTCTGCCCAAGCTGCCTTTTATATGATCCTAGATATATAAGCACATGAAATTGGAACACAATTAAAACATTTACTGGTAATAAATTATAACAAATTTATTTTGAAATAATGTTTTTTACTAAAATTATCCGACCTCATATATGGGATCATGGTCCACTTTTTTGGAACTAGCTGAGGGATGTAGAAAGTTTTCTCAGAAAGATTAGTTGCATTATATGCAATGTAATCTTTGTCACAAATTTCTTTCATTGGCTTTTTCAAAAAAATTATTACAGCCCTTTAAATCATTAGTAGAGTCATATAAAAATAGGCCAGTTGGCCATAAAACTGTCATTTGCCAATTCCTGCATTTGACAGTCTGTCAAATGTGAACTAATATGTTACCAGGAAGTATAATATTACAGAGTATGACAACTACAACAAGAAACACAAGTGAGAGAGTTTGACCTGGAAGAAATTATTATCTTCTAGTACTTCCCTAGGGACTGCTGCTTCACAAATAGCCTCATGGAGCAGGGTGTTACACAAAGCTGTCAAGTGGTTATGATTTCCTCTGGCTCTGCAGAATTTTTTTTCAGTAATCAGAGGGTTATGGCTGACCTCAGTATCGCCATAAGAAAAATCATGGTGCTACTTAAAGCGTAACCAAGTATATTACTGAAAGAAACCAGAAGTATAGAACTTTCCAGCGGTCAGCATAGGCAGAGAAACAAACTTGAATTATTGTTCTTACCTAGCAAGTAGAAATCACAAACACCAAGGAGGATTGATTGAACTGTTTAAGTAGCCGCAGAAATTTTTGTATTATTTGGCTAGAAAAGCTCTGGTAAATGTATGATTTTTTTTTTTTTCACACAGGTCTTGGTCTTGGCATTGCTTGTGGTAGTTCTATCAGGTACATGTGGACAAACATTTGAATGAAAGGTCTTATATCATGAATTCATATGGGACTTCAAATATACTGCGAATAACCAAGTGCAAATGAGGGAATGACTAGCTTTTGCAAACTGCAGTTCACCCATATACAAAATAGTAACACTACTTGTCATAAGGCCTGTAGTAAAGACTAAGATACTATATAAAAATTATTTATATGAAAGACCAGCATACTATAAGGTTAGTACCAGCTAGATATTTATGAAGATTGAATCAAAACTGGAAGTACAAACCAAGGTAATAATAGTTTATTTGATATGTTATTACTTAAAACCTAATTTTATGCATGATATCTTTTATATTTTCCAAGTATCGTATAGTGCAAACATAAAATATTTGAGTTACAATACTTTTAGGGGCAGGCATTATCATTATGATGTTCTGACTCACCAAATAAACATTGTCTAATATGGAAGTTATGGGATGTGATAGAGGGAATGTCCACAATACTGGATCATGATCATTACTGTTTAGATGAAGAAAACGGAAGACTGCTAATTTAATGTATCTTATTCAGTCATCATACAAAGAGAGATCTCAAAAACTCATGCCTCTACCAAAAGAAAAACAAAAGACCTATTAGTAGAATTAGAAAACACTTCTGGAGAGCATTTGCTTTGCATGCGGCAGATCTGGTTCAATCCTTGGCATCCCATATGGATCCCCTATGCACAGCCAGGAGTAATTCCTGAGTGCAGAGCCAGGACTAAGCCCTGAGCATCGCCCAGTGTAGCCCAAAAAGGCAAAAGAAAAAAAAAGAAAACCCTTCTGGCAAGAGGTCAATAAAACCCACCAACAAGGAAGGTGAGATCAGCTGCTTATTTACTAAACAATTCAACTATCAGTTCCAAACTACAGTGCTTTCAGAATTTCAGTTATCTACACTTTGAGCTTCATGATCAATGTTTGGAGCTACTGCTCTTTCTATTGTTACTGTCACTCCACACACTTCAGTTGATTTGAAATAGAAGCAACAGCCCAGTACGATGCAAGAGTACTTGCTGATTAATTAGTGCTTCTCTCTTAGAGCACATGGGAAGGATGTTCTTGCTGGAGTCATGATTAGAGCTGCAGATGTTAGAATATTTTCCTCCTAGCAATGCTGTGTTGTCACACGCTATATGTAGGTACCGTTACTTTTTGTGATTTAATTGCATTTCCAGAAAGTATTTGTTTCCTATTATATTTAATATAACAACATTATGGAAATTCTATAGGTGCTTATGGAAAATTAGATATCAACACAAAAACATAAATGTACTAGTGTACTAGGGTTATTTATATTCATTTATATGTATATATTCATGCAATTTTCTAGCATTTGCTAGAAATACATTTGTGAAAACTACTTGAAGAAATGCAAGGAAGATGAATATATATTATATCTCATTTTTCCCCTATGAGACAACTATATTCCAAAAGAATAGATAAATTTTAAAATCAGAGGCAAGGTTAAAATCTGCCACTCAAAGTAGTTTGAGAATAGCTAAAAGTGGTTATACTTATAAATAATAACTATGTGTTTTCACTTTCTCTTTAGATTATTTTCTTCAATAAATTCTCCATGTTTGGGTTGCTTCTGATATAAGTTCTAATAACCTAGATGATATTGAGAAACTGACATCATAAAAGTATAGTACAATGAATATGACTTCAGGGAATAGGTCAGTCAGAGGTTAGCTCATATGTATAGATTCCAGAAAAGAAAGCACGTGATTATTTATTTATTTTCCACCTACACAGTCAGGCATCGTTTGAAAGTCTTAATGCTTGCTTAGCACTTCATTTCTACATGTGGTGCTTTGTGTGTGTGACTTTCTTGTAATTCAAAGAGCAAAGATAACTTTTGATCTTCATGAGTAACTACATTATATTTTCCTGTTAGAATAAAGTATAAAAACAATATTGTTTGGTTCTCTCTATTTGCTAATATTACTATCAAATTATTGTTGATGAAGTGAGAATCTAATAAGCAATAGATTATAAAGATAAAGATAACTTTATAATATGAGGAAGTTGTATCAACTGGCTGAATTACAGTACAATTCTGCTCAAGTTCAAAAGCTTTAGATAAAAAAGTTCTAAGAAATATGCTGATTAAATTGGAAAATAAAACTAGAACACCCTTCAAAATAAGCTAAAAAGTCCAGCATCTCCAGAAACACAGGTAGAATATGCAAATTATATTTGCTTTTTCCAGAAGGTCATATGAAAAAATATAAAGAAAAAACAGGCTAGAGAGAGAGAGAGAGAGAGAGAGAGAGAGAGAGAGAGAGAGAGGAGGAGGAGGGAGAAAAGAGCCTCTTAAAGCAGAAAACAGGTGAGAGAGAGAGAGAGAGAGAGAGAATAGGAGGAAAAATGCCTGCCATAGAGGCAGACTGGGGTAAAGGAGAGGGAATCTGGGAACACTAGTGGTGGGAAATGTGCATTGGTGGAGGGATGAGTGCTGGAACACTGTATTGCTGAAAGCCAATCATGAAAAACTTTGTAATTGTGTATTTCAAGGTGATATAACAATCTTTTTAAAAAAATAGGTAAATCACAGAGGAGTTTAGGTCATTTATTATGCTGTTAGATACTGTCAGGATAGATATGTGCATTCATTGGTCAAAGTCTTTAAACTGTCCAATATTGACAGTGAACCCAATGTAAAGTTGTAGACCTTGATTTCAATTTGTTGGTTTAGACTTATGTTAGTTGAAGATATGATAAAGGTTACATATATATATATATATACATATATATATATATATATATATGTGTGTGTGTGTGTGTGTGTGTGTAGGGATAAAATAGTTTGTGAAGTATCAATGGATGTCCTTTATGATTTTTCTGTGAAACTGTAATTGATTTAAAAAATATTTTTAAAGGGAAGACTCCAAAACAATGTCCAGGATACTAGATCCTCCCGGTGATACTTGATCAAATGGACTGGAAATTTCAATACTCAGGTCCAATTATGTGATGTTACCAAGGACTAACATTGTTGGGGCCTCAGGCATGTCCCTGGTGTACCTTAGGGATCAAAAATACAGGAGATCAATCTCATGCCTCATAGATGCTAGACATGTGGTCTTATCTATTAAATAGCATCATTAGCCCCTGTTGTTGCAGGACAACTAAAAGCCTAAAAGTCTCTGCATCTGCCCTGGATTGCCTCCCTGCAGATCACTTTGTAGATAGGGGGTAGTTTAAATGTGGCAGTTTATCTGACCATGTATTCTGTATTGGCTGGTATAAATATTCTCTCATGCTATTCAATCATCGTGGGACTAGGTAAATCTTACCAGCATATTTGCCTGGCCACGTTGGATCTCTAAGTAATTAGACCAGAGAGAAATGCTGTTTGCCTCCAAGCAAGCAAGCATGGCTCCCTGATAACTCAAAGGCAACTAAAATACCAAACTACTGTGAAGTAGACGAGACTATTGTGAAGGCTTGGAGAAATATTTAACTGGCATTAGTATAGTCTTTGGAACAGAGGCATGCCATCTCAGAAATCCTCTTCTCTGCCCTATAAAGGCAGTTCTAGGCAGATCTTGGCTCAAGACATTAGGTGAGGTGCTGAGAAATTACCTGACGGCATTTGACCCTCCCTGCCAGAGGCTTTGAATTAGTTCTGGGTTCTATTAAACAGCCAGAAGGCCTCCTGAAGTTGCTACATTTCTATAGAGCCGTTTTCCTATTTTCATCTCTAGATAGCCCAGCCCAGAATGGGCCGGACTGGGAAGTTTGGGTGGATTTCTAGCTATAAAATAAGCTGCAAGAAGAAAGAAGCTCTCCTTTTGCCCCTTTTTTGCCATTTCGGCTTCCCTTGGCATTTTGCTTCTCTGTCTTCTCCATTCTCTTTCTGTTGAGCCTCAACACGTGGTGTCAGCCATCTTGGCCTACACGTGGCTGGATCCTAGCTGGGAACCGAGAGTCCGGAGATTCCCCTGCTCTTGGATTGTATATCAGAACCTGTGTTGGTAAAGCCCTTTTAAAACTGCATCGGATTCCTGAGTTTTCATCCATTCCCCGCCAGCCTTGGAGGTAGAAGGGAACTCGCTTCCCAGCACTGTTGGGACCCCAGTGGCGTTCCCGACAAGCCCCAAAGTCTTTTAAAAATGCACTATATAGGAAATTATTTCTTCTTAAGAGATTTCTTTTACTTAGAATAATGCAGTTGAAATCACCACCTAATAGGGGCCAGAGAGATAGCCCAGTGGGTAGGGCGATTGCCTTGCATGCGGCCGGCCTGTGCCAGCCCAGGTTTGATCCCCGGCATCCCATATGGTCCCCCAAGCACCACCAGGAGTAATTCCTGAGTGAGGAGCCAGGAGAAACCTCTGAGCATTGCCGGGTGTGACCCAAAAAAGCAAAAAAAAAAAAAAAAAAAGAAAAAGAAAAGAAAAAGAAATCGACCCCTAGTGATGTGGAATGCCTTGCTCTTTCCTTTTTTAATAGCTTGCAATATTCCATTGTTTACACATAGTATTACTTCATTCGTTAACTGAAGTATATGTAGGTTGCTTTGCACTTTGGTGACTATTAAGAAAGTCATAAGGAGCATATTTATGGGATCTTGAATGGACATAATATTTAATTTCATTTTGGTACTGTTATAGGGTTAAATTATTGATTCATATGGCAAACAAATGATAACCTTATTAAGAACATTACAATATTTTCCAAAGTGATAATGATTTTTCATTATATACAGAACAAAATTACGACTTTCACCTGCTCCTTTTCCTGCTCATCATGCATAATTGATGGTCTCTTGGATTTTAGTCACCTTAATGATTTCTGTGATGGTATGCATTTATGGTTTTAATGTGTAATATGCTAATGAAATCAAGATTTTAACTGCTTTAATTTTCATGTTTGCTCTAAATTTAATTATAAAATTTTTAAATTAATGATCTGCGTAAACATTTTCTCATTTTATATTAGGTTTCTATTTTATCTTTGATCTTTGATCATTATTTTATAGATAGTCTTGACATGGTCTATTTACTTGTTTTATGAGGAAAAATGCATTCATTTTTGCTTTCACTGGTAATCCTCATACTAAATTTTTTCAAAGGAAAAATCTCATTTTTTCCCTTGATTTTTTGCTTTTTTGGGTCACACCTGGCAATGCTCAGGGGTTACTCCTGGCTCTGTACTCAGGAATTATTCCTGGTGGTGCTCAGGGAACCATATGGGATCGAACCAGGGCTGGCATGGACTGGCTGCATGCAAGGCAAAAGCCCTACCCGCTGGACTATCACTCTGGCCCAAATCTCATTTTGTTTATCAAGTTCAATTAGCCGAGTTTTGCACAAATGATAATTTTGTGATATTAAAACAGTATAGTTGAATCATAATCTCACAAGTTTTCTATTATTTTTTTCTAAATATTTTAAAATTCAATATTTACTTGTATTGGCATGTGATAGGGTCCGATGGAAATGTTACTGGCACCTGCTAGAGCAAATCGATGAATAATGGGATTCAAGTGATCAAGTGATTTACTTGTATCACTTCACTTGTCTTCCCGTTGTTCATTGATTTGCTTGAGCAGGCACCACTAACATGTCCACATGTCCTTTTGTAAGCAAGTGTAGCCCAGGGGCATCTGTTTGCTCCAGGAACAGGAAGAGCCTCAAACCATTCCTTCGGGACATGGTTATGAGGTCCATAATTCTTACTGGTTTTTGGCATATCAAATAAAACATGGGAAGCTTGCCAGGCTCTGCCATGTAGGTGGTATATTCTCAGTAGAAGGCTCTCATCTCGAGCATTTACTGATGAAACTCAATGGGGAAAGATCAGGTTTTCTTTTTGGGTGGAGCTCTAGGAGCTGTGGAGTCCAGATGTTGAGAATGACTGACCTCATGGTGTGGAGGTTCCTCTGACTTCTTGCTAGGCTCACTGGAATGATGGGCCACAGCTAGAACCTGCCTATAACTGTATAGAGTGTATAAAAATGAAAGATCCTGGGAAGAACCTGTTCCTAACATCCAGTGCTATCTAAGATAGTCGTACAGCTGCAGAGTAGCGGCGAGCCTTTGGAGCTCTGGGTCTGTAGGCAGGAGGGGCCATGCTGGCTCAACTTGGAGCGGGAATTCCTCCACCTCCCATTCCTCCACCTCCACCTCCAACCCCAGAAGAGAGTCACGCCATACCCACAGCTCCTTCAGCAACCCCAGAAGAGAGACAATTCAGATCCAACCACTCCAGACCCACAACTGCACCACTTGGCCTCATGTGGAAGCAACCCATGGTGCTCTAGTTGCAGTAAAGGGCTCGACCAGTCCCTGGCCGAGTCCAACATAGCTCCAAAGGTTCACTCACATGTGTAGGGGAGGGGCCATTTGGCCGGACTTGGAGCGGGATTTAGGTCCCTCCTCCCATTCCTCCAACTCTACCTTATTTAATATTAAAAAATCTTAAAAATCATTTAAGTCAATTTTGTTTTGATTTTAAGAACTATTGATGATTCACATATTTCCAAATAAGTTTTCTATCATTTTAATATTTAGCAAAAGGAAGATCAATTTTTTCTCAGTTGGATTAACTTTGTATTTTTATTAAAACCCAATGGACACATGTTCTATAGCTAGAAAAATTCACTGATTTCATATTGATTTTTATTCTATTCATTTTTCTTTCTGTGTTTACTTTTAACACTTTTTGCTGTTTCATCTTCAGTTCACTCATATTTATGTTTGAGATATATATTTCATTATGCATCATATCCACCTGCATTTCTTTATGTATTCAGTCTTATAATGTCATATTCCCAGAACTAAAAAATTTTTTTAGGCTGGGAGATATAGTTAAGAAAGTAAGGCACTTGCCTTGTATGTTCCAGAACCAGATAATCCAGGGAATGATATCTAGTTCCCTGAGTACCTTCAGGGGGTTACTCCTGAGCATAGAGGTACAAATAGCCCCTGAGCGCTTCTGATTGTGGTCCAATAAACCTCCCCAACAATTATTTTATTCATATTATGTAATAATGCACTATTTTTTTCTGAATATATAGATTTAATTGTAATTATTCCACTTCCAAATTATTTAAAAATTGAATGGACTACAAATACAGACAGATCTATGTTGATTTTAATTATAATTTCACAAGTTATTGTGTATTAACATATTTATATGAAACAGTACCACCCTGCATGTTTAAAAAGATATTTTTTAATTATGCCATCTGATAAAGTTTTGTTGCTCTCAACATTTTGAGGTGTGAACTTTTGTATCTACCATCATTGTTATAATTTTTCATTTTTTCTAGTTTCTGTATCTGTCTTCAACCATTTTGTGTATTTCTCTTTCTGTTGTTCATATTGTGCTAAACTATTTCCTCCTTAGTACTTTGTTGATTTTTAATTTTTTTTTACATTTCTACTTATTAGTTGAATGTTTCTGTTTCTGGAAGTGTGGAAACTCTAATCTAAGAAAAGAATTTAAGAAAGTTTTGGGGCCGGAGAGATAGTCCAGCGGGTAGGGCTTTTGCCTTGCATGCGGCCGGCCTGGGTTCGATCCCTGGCATCCCATATGGTCCCCCGAGCACTGCCAGGAGTAATTCCTGAGTGCAGAGCCAGGAGTAACCCCTGAGCATCGCCTGGTGTGACCCAAAAAGCAAAAAAGAAAGTTTTAATTACCTTTGTTTGCCAGCTAGAATTTATTCAATTCTTAAAGTGTGCTAATGACTATGCTAAAATTTTAGCATAATAGTAATATGTATTAATGAGGAGAAAGTAGTAAAGTATTTTATGCTCTCTCTAAACCTTGAAAGAAATCAGAAACTTCAAAGAAAAAGTCTGTTCAGTTGCATACCAGGGACTTCCCGAAATTCACTGAAACTGGTGATTTTTTTCAGGGGGTGGATATAAACTGGAAGATAAAAGCACTGCACTCAAGAAAGGATAGCAGTTTTCATGAACCGTGGGATTTACGTGAGGGTCCCAAGATGGGAACGTTTTCTGTGTTCTCTTTCAGCCAAACCTCAGAGGTGCATTTAGAGATTTTACTTTTTTTCAAGTTTGTATGTAAGCCAGATTGTCTCAGCGACACATTGCCCCTTATAACAGTTTATCAAGGTTGTACTCTTGGAATAGCTTCTGGCAGCTCACATTCCATCGTCATGTTTCTAACACCAATTGCAAGAGTTGCAGATGTTTTCAAGTCTGCAGTTCTCAGGTTCTTTTAATTGCCTTCCCCCAAAAGCCACTTGAATAAGAAGTAAAATATTAATTTCACAGCTTATTCATTACAGAATAAAAGATGGTTCACATTTCTTTTAAACTGTTGCAAAGAGTGAAGTTACAGTGCAGAACACAGTTTATTAATTGTTGTTCGATATATTTCTATTTTTAAAAATAATATGTAGGTGTCTTCAGTGGAGTAACCAGTTCTAATGTTCTAAACTAACAAATAAAAATTTTAAGATGTAGGTTTCTCTGTGTAAACATTTTTAGGAAATTCTTGTATATAATATGGCAGCAATCTTTGAAAAGAGGCATACATTTTAATAAAAATGAAGAAACTGAAGGAGATATTTTCTAATATATTGAAAGTGAAGCATACTCTTTTAGAACTATCATTTTCTTTTAGAAATTCAATCCCTGCAAATTATTTATTGGGCATTTTACAAGTAAATCTGACTTACTTAATATGTTTCTTTGTTGACAAAAATGTGTGGGAGGTGTTGAAAATAAATGCAGCCTTTAAGTTATTGAATAAGAGACTCATCTCAAAGAGAATCTCCAGGTAGTTTTACCTTGTACTTGACATAAAAAATTCTTGTTGCACATTTGTTTTCTTAATGGCATATTGATAGTCCTTCTCTAAACCTAAAACATTTTCATTTTTCTATAAATTCATGGGAAATTGCAATATTCATAGCACTCTATTCCTCCTAGAAAATAAAATATTCCAAAGACTTTCTTCCAATATGGTATATGAACAGTTACAATGATGTTATCTTGCAGGTCTCATAGTTTCAGCAACAAAAGTAAGTGACAGTAATACCCAACAAGTCACATCAAACATGAGCTTGAGTGAATCAAGTTAATGATGGAAATAAAAACACATGGGGAATTGAGCAGTTAAAATGATCAACGTATTTCTTTAGTGAATTTGTGTATGAATTATATAATGCCCACTGTCATATTTTAAAAAATCATCTTTTCTGTTTTAGACGGATATATGTATCCAATGATCAAAATTCTTACCTGGAATGGCTTATATTTAAAATGAATTAATATCATTTTTTCTACACATGAAATGGATTCTACCAATATATCTGAAAATGAGGTCATGCTAACATGTCTAATATAATGTACTGCAATACAGCGAATGTTAGAGTGAAATAAAACGTTCAGAAATAGCAAAGCTTTTTAGATGCTTCATCATAAAAGCTTTGGGTAGTTCAGTTATTTGCAAAGGGTTCTGCTTCAGAGAATGAGATAAAAAAGATATTCATTGCTCTTAAATGTAATTTTTCACTTCTCATAAAATAAGTCATTTCTGTCACATTTAACAGTAAATGGCCATCTCTTTTATGTGTAAACAAAATCCTAAATAATAAAAATGTTCATATAAGTTATCATGCATGCTTGTTCATATGCACATGGCTATGTGCACTAAAAACAAAAGATTGGGGGAGGAACAAACAGTGACATCACCTCCACCATTATATTCAAGAATGCTCAGGGGGTGAAGTGGTTAGTTTCTCTGAATCAAATTCCTATTTTTAAAATCTTCCTTCACGTAGATCATCTGATGATAGTGAACTGCAAGAATGTTCTGACTTATTGCCTTGCTGATAATTTAATTGGAACCGATTCTATTTTTAGTAAACAGACTAATCACATAATTGGAGTTTTACTCTGCTCAAAATCCTTTTTTTGTTGTTGTGTCCTCATAAATTCACGTGAGGTATATGTACCATTTTTCTCTTGGGGTGGCTGTACTTTCATGCCATCAGTATCTCTGTTGAGAAAGGGAAATTTTCTCAAAACACCTTTAATTGTCATTTAAAAAGCATTTCTGCATACTAATATATTTTAAATGATATTAATAGTAAACATAATAAAATAGTTGAAATGTGTATTGAAAAATTAAGCATTTAATTTAACAAATTACTGGGAAATAAACATTGTTATTACAGTCAGGGATGCTGTCTCGTTTGCCAAGGCATCGAAAATGAGATGGGCTGGACATGTAATACAATTTAGGGACCACCGCTGGACTAGAGTTGTAACCGACTGGATCCCACTGGACGTTAAAAGATCCTGTGGCCAGCCACCTACAGATGGTCAGACTTCTTCATCAAGACCCTGAATGAACGGTTTGAGGCTCTTCGTAATCCTGGAGCAAGCAGATGCCATTGAGCTACACTGGCACATGATAGGGTCAAATGGAAACATTACTGGCACCCGCTCGAGCAAATCGATGAATAACGGGATGTCAAGTGATCAAGTGATCAAGTGAAATTTAACATATTAATTATATCAACTTCTTTTTGTCCCAAATCTTATAATCACTGTTACACTGAAACAAAGATACAGATAAGAGCCCTGTTACATATTTTCCCATATAATTGGTTTTTTTGAAGGAAGGGTGTGACTCAGTTAGCAAGACGACTGACAACAACACAGAACTGTACCAGTCTTGTACCAGAACTTGTACTAGATCTTGAATCTAACAAGATAACTGTTAGATCAGTGAGCTCAGCTGACACAGAGAGACAGTCAAGGAAAAGTGAAGTGATAGAAGTTTACTCGACTGCGCACCCAGTCGGGACTGTGTGGGATTCTTAAACTGTCTTGGGCGGGAAAATGGAAGCGAGACAAGTGAAATCAATGCACTTGGTCCTGCTCCTGTTATCTGTAGCGGGTTGATATGGAGAAGCTCTGACCTGGGAGCTTCCTGGTGCCTGGTGGGCCATGAGTCCTGTCTTCCTTGCTGCGGTCAAGGTGATCTCTGATTTCAGAATGTTGCTCTCTCATCAGCCAATCACCATTTGGTCCCGGTTGTCTTTAGGTCCTCTTGAACCTTGCGATAACTAGCGGTTTAGTCACCCAACTATACATTTGAATATGCATTTAAGTTTTAATCTTTAATAATCCACAGTCCAATCAACATATTGGCAAACAATTGAATGGAAAAATTACCATGTGTCTCCACTCACACTCCCCTATACTTAGGCATGCCCATATTCACAAAAAGTCATTTGAATATTTTAGAAAGTAGTCATTTTTCTGACCAGAAATTTTTAAGATGTTAATTATCTATAAACATCACTCTTCTAGAAAAGTTACAGCATTCCCCTTCTGCCAAAAGTTTCACTTAGTCAGTGTAGGATGTAAAATAAGATTGACAATATTTGCATATTTTATAAAGAAAAAGAGCAGATGAAAACAATTAATATTACATAAATTAATACTTTCATTCTAAACATAAATTATTGGCTTGAAAAGTTTAATGGACTCATTGTTAATTTTTGTTTTCCAGTACTGAGACTCAGGCACACACTGTAATGTAGTAACATATTAATTGAGTGTTATTCAGTGCAACCACATATCTAAAGACTTCAACATTCTTTAATCTGGAGTCCGCTCTTCAGTGCAGAAGGTAAAACTCTTTAATAAAAATGTTTTCTTTCAATTCTTGACAACATTCTAATTAATATTTGGCAAGCAATATAAAACACATATAAGTATGTATATGTACATATATAGCTGTATACATATATTACAAATATATTTTTAGAATTTTACAAAAATAAGCTTTCCTTCCCCCTCCCCTTCCCTCTCTTCTTTTCTCCTCTCCACTCCTTTGCTTTCCTTTCATTTCCCCACATTAAGTCAAATCTCTATCTCATTAAAATACAACAGAAAATTCTTCTAAAAGTGGGAGCATAATTCAGATCTTATTTTTAAGGACCCTGCATTTGTGACTGAACCATGTAGAATAAGTACATAATTGTACAGAGAAACAATTGACCTGCTTTTACAAATTATTGCATTTGAATCCCAGAAAATAAGGGGATTGATGTTTTATTCCTGTGGACTATTGTAAAAACAGACTACAGAGTGGTGGCTTACAAACAAGAGAAGTTTGTTTCTCGCAGCTCATGAGACCAGGAAATCCAGCCTCAAGGTACTGGAGAAGCAGGGTCTAGTGTGAGACTACTTTCAGAAGGAGCCAAATTCCCTCTGTGTACTCATAAGACAGAAGAGAAGTCAGGGGAGACTTCTCTAAGTGCAGTGATCCTTCATGGAGTTCCCACCCTCAAGAACTAGTTAATTTTCATGAATCACCCCATTTTATAACACAATCACACTGAAAATTGGATTTAAACAAATACATTTGAAGGAAGACATTTGTTATAGTTTTCCTTTTTTAATAGCATAATCTATACCAAACATTCTATAAAATGAAAGAAAGTACAAAATCAAAACTCATTAGCTGTTAATCATTAATAATCTCAGTTGCTAATATAATGGAAAGAAAAAGGGTCTTTAATATTTTCATTCCACTTTTTATTTTTTGGATAGATTTAAATTGCAATTAAGAGGGATATTATTTATTATTCTGAAGATAAAACAAAACCAAATATTCATATAGATAGACATATGTATATATCATAGAGTATCTTATTGTTTTGCATTTAAATACTTTAACCAAGATCTACTTTATTAATTTGTTACATAGTTTTTATAATTTAAAAAATACGTAAGCAGCATTGCTTTACAACTTCATATACTTTCTAAATGTGCTTCATTGAAAATCAAAATGTATATAAATTTGTTCGCTTTGTGCAGGATAAATCACCTACAGAAGTGGATGCATACTGGAGTCCGAGTATTCGACCCTGTAGCTGCATGAATCTGGTTTCCCAAGCACATCTGAGAATGTCGCCCACCACTGTGCCAGGGGTAGCAAAGTCCAGCGGAGCATGTCAGGTAACTGCTTAGTACAATCCCTTCCCAGCAAGTAGAACAGATTCAATTTAGTTCTGTTAAGTTTATGTTGCTTACAGAATGACAATTGCTAGGTCAACATTTTATATCAATATTCAAAATGATATTTTATACATTTTTAACAATATACCTTCTTTGATTGATTTTATTCTTCAGTTTGGGTTCCTTTTAGGATTCAATAGAGCTTAAAGTTATAAAAGTTAGACTATTATACTCTTTTCAAATTAGAACAGATGACATATATACTAACAAATTGTGCCCTTCTTAAACAAACAACCAAACCTTTCCGTCACATGTCAGTTGTGGTCCCTTGAGATCATGTATCAGACTTAACTAAAATTAAGCAAATAAAGTAAAATATCTTACTAAATTAACTAAAATACCTGACGTGACTCTTCAAGACTTCCAAGAAGTGAATCATCTTGCAACAATGAGATGCTACTGAGGTCAGAAGGTGGATTAAACATGTAGGAAAAGTGTTTGGGATTTAGAAAAAAAGCTTACAAATGAGTGAAAAAGATAGAATTGTGTGTGTGTATGTTTGTGTGTGTGTGAGTATAAAATGGTTTTGAGGGTTCACACACAGCAATGCTTAGGGGTATACTCCTGGATCTGCACTCAGGAATTACTCCTGGTTATATTCAGGGGACCATATGTGATGCCAAAGATCTAACCCGGGTTGGCTGCATGCAAGGCAAATGCCCTATCCACTGAACTATCGCCTCTGCCCCAAATTACAGATTTTTAAAAAATAATTTTGATTCAATTTGTTACCAAACAGAGTAATTTCCTTTTGTTGAAAACAAAACAACTTTTTAAATTGTTCTTAAAAAATGGATCTAATATTTCTGGGTGTAGCACTACTCATATACACGGGGCAGAGCTGCTATTGGCTCTCCCTGTGCCCAGCTGTGTGTATGTGTGTGTGTGTGTGTGTGTGTGTGTATGTGTTTGTGTTTGTCCAGGAGAGAAGGTGGGTTCTCTGGCCCGCCATTCCAGCAGAGCTTCACAAGAAGCCAGAGGAACCCCACACCATGAAGGCCGACATATTCAACATCCTAACTCCACACCTAGTCAGAGCTCCACCCAACAGAAAAGCTGATCTTTCCCCATCTCGTGCAGCCCCAAAGCTGCAGTTCATCAATAAATGCACGAGATGAGAGGCTACTACAAGAGTACCCGCCTGCACTACAGAGCCTGGCAAGCTACCTGTGTTGTATTTGATATGCCAAAAACCAGTAAAATTATAGACCTCATTCCCATAACCTGAAGGAATGGTTTGAGGCTCTTCATGTTCCTGGAGCAAGCAGATGCCCTTGGGCTACACTAGCATGTGACAGGATGTATGAAGATGTTACTGGTGCCCACTCAAGCAAATTGATGAACAATGGGAAGACAAGTGATACAAGTGAAAGTTAGCTGCATGTCAAAAGAAAAGCTAGGTCTATATTTCCATGAAGCAAAGACAGAAATAAAATGTAGTCTACTGTAAAGAAATGTTAAACATGCTTTATCTTTTCCATTTTACGTGTGTGGTGCAAAGGCGGTGGGGACAATGACCATTGAGTTTCATGAGATACATGGAATAGACCCAGTGCTTTTGTGGGGGTAAGACAAGTGTTCTACCACTTACTGTACATCTCCAGTCCAAGAATTTAAATACTCAATAGTCCTACATCTGGAGGTAGAATTATCTTCTTAAAACAAGTGCAGCACACGTGATGCCCATCTCTCACCTTGAATTGTGTACTTTCATGCTTCCGTATCCAATGTGGGGATATTTGTACCAGAGCTCTCTCTGCCTTTGGAAAACCTTCTCTCTTAAGTGCTTCCTTACTCACATTCTCTCCCTCCTTCCCCTTCCTCAAAACCACCAAATAAAATCAGATTTTACTTCTGAAAATAAAGTAAAAAATAAAGGAGTGCAAATCCAGAAAGACAATATAAAATTAAGACAAATGAAATAAGAATTGGATTGTGGAACATATAAAGGGGCATGGAAATTACATTAATTTGGTGATGACTAAAAGTATACTGTGCTACAATATTTCATATTAAATAGAAGCTGCATGCTTGATGGCAAATGGAATGCTTTGTGACATTTTAAACAGTATGTTTAACACTCTTTATGCTTGATTTCTTTATGTTTGACTTCCAGAAAGATTTGTATTAAAGTTTTATGTTGAAGAAAGTATCTTTTGCTCATGATATTGCATATTAAATACCAAATGTGAAATTTTAAAAACAACTTTTAGTAGCAATGATAATCACAGAGTTTTCATCAGTGTATATAGTTAAAAATATTGTTGAAGCAGATTGTAAAGCTATTTTCTTTGTTATTTGAAAATTACTTTAGGATTTTCCTTCTTTGAATAAATCTGTGCTTTCTCTTGAACACTGTGAAGTAGACACTTTCAAAGCTGGTCGTAATTGGGATTCAGTCATATAATGTTGCAGCACCCACCTCTCCACCAGGCACATTTCCTGCAACCAATGTTGTCAGATTCCCTCCGCCCCTCACATTTCTCTCTTTCTCATCTTGCTCTTTAAATGTATCTCAATATAAATTATTTTGCCTTCACTAAAGAAGAGTGCTTTTTTTCTACTTTGCACTTCCTCTTTTATAATAACTCATATTAATCTCATCAATGTATGTTCACATGTGATTCTATTTACATGCAATACACTTAAATGAATAACATGATTTCAGAACTATACAAAAGCAGAATCTTCCCTGTACATTTTCTGAAATTGGGATAATACTCTTAAGTAGAAAATAAGGAACATAATTTTTTGCATTGATGTTTCTCATGATTATCATGTAAAACAGTTATCTGACATATATTTAATGAATTAATACAAATAAAAATGTATTTGTTTCAACAATAACTAAATTATGCTTTACTTTTTGAATAATAGTCACTCATTTGTGCATTAGATATAAATTCAATAATTAATGTTTGTATGAATATTTTGTATAGCTTGGTTTTATTAGAATATTCACCCAAACTTTCACATACATTGAATTGAAACCATACATATTATTATTATTAAATATTATTAATTGAATTTAATAGTTTAATAACATTTGGTGGCCAGAGCAACAAGATAACAGGTAGGGCATTGTAGGGCATTTTCATTGCATGCGGCAAACCTGGGTTTAGTCCCTGGATTCCTGTGCAATACCTTGAAATGCACCAGGGTTGATACCTGAGTGCAGAGCCAGACCCTGAGCACAAATATGTGTGGACAAAAAAAAACCCACACAACATTTCAATATATCTTCACATCCACTAAGAGTTTTTGTTGTTTAAAATGTTGTTACTTTAATAGGTAAAACTAAAATGAATATTAAACTACTACTTTTTAGCTTATAGTTGCACCATAAATTTTAATATGTCCTTTATATTATGAACATATATTTAACATGATTTATGTTGACATTTGGTATAAGTTTTTAATCCTGTTATCCAAATATAATATTATGGATTTTTCTTTAGTTATGCATATATTGACTTCATTTCAGTTGTATTCCATTAAAGCTTTACTTCCTCTCTACCTTCCTCCATTCCTTCCTCCCTCCATCTCTTCTTCTCTTCATTCCTCCCTTCCATCCTTTGTTCCTTTGTTCCTTCATTCCTTCCTGCCTCCCTATCATGGTTCAGAAAACTGCTATCAATAACTTTTCATATATTAAACGTTCTGACACCAAATCCCCAAAAGACTGTCCACTTTCCTCCACCATTTTACATTTTAAAAAATAAAACTTAGATTTTAATAGTGTTTCCAAAATTCATACATATTATTCAACATATATATCTGAGTGAATCATTAACCTGTCTAATATGTTTTGTTTTACATTTAGAAATAGTATTACTTAGTGTAATTGTAATATTAATATTGATCACTTGATCATTTGAAATCCCATTATTCGTCGATTTGCTGGAGCGTGTGCCAATAACATTTTCATTTGACCCTACCATGTGCCAGTGTAACCCAATTGCATCTGCTTGCTTGCTTCAGGAATATGAAGAGCCTCAAACCGTTCATTCAGGGTCTTGACAAAGAAGTCTGACCATCTTGTAAGTGGGTGGCCATGTGATCTTTTGATGTCCCATGGGATCCACTCAGTAACAGGTCTAGTCCTGTGGTTGTCTCCAAATTGCATTACATGTCCAGCCCAACTGATTTTCAATGCCTTGACAAACGAGAGAGCTTCCTTGACTCTGGGTCTTCAACAGAGGCCGGAACTTCGAATTCCTTCTCTCAGTGTTGTTACATAAATATATTTATTTTAGTGTTAGTTATTTTACCAAAAGTGACACTTTTGGTAAAAGTGTCACTGCAAATATACATTACTTTAAAGCAATTATTTTTTATGACAAGACAATTTAATATAATACAATTTATATTTAAAACGTTTAATATATGAAAGATACAATATTATGTTTAAAACATGTGAAACACTGCATTGTAGATTATAAGCAATACCATATAAATGCTATTTTACTAAAGTAATAAGGAGATATCCAGGTACCATGAATAAGCAATTTTTAACTGTTCTTACATTTTTTATGAAAACACTGCTCAATATCTTTTTACATAGAA
Source organism: Cryptotis parvus (assembly GCA_021461705.1). Lineage (NCBI taxonomy): Eukaryota > Metazoa > Chordata > Mammalia > Eulipotyphla > Soricidae > Cryptotis > Cryptotis parvus. Next base: position 101,870 of record JAJIBD010004893.1, read on the forward strand.
GTATTTTCAGCAGGCAATTTAGTATCTTTATTTTTATATACTTTCTTATTCTGCTACCTGAATGCTTATGCTTTATTATAAGGTTATAGCTTTAAAATCTGGTTACTTAGCATGAATTTATGACCTCACTTTAAAATATTCTAAACCACTTTAGTGTTCTCAGGCAGTGGTGAATTTCAGGAGTTAATGACACACTGGCTTAAAAAAGAATTTCCTGTTTTGGGTGCTTTTCTGTTTTTGCAGTATGCCTCCAATTTATGAGAATGTTACACGGAAAAAATGTGACATTATGAGTCTATGAACTAAATACCTTAGGGATAAATTATCTAGCCTGTAAATAATTATATTTTTTAAAAGAAGTACGTACTTAAACAGAGAGACAAGCATAGACTTGCTTGTATGAACACAAAAACATCAATGCTTCAATCACTGCTTAGATTTGACTTCTTTCATATTTTCTTCCTATCTGATTTAAATCAAAATAAAAATCTGCAAGAAAAAATATAATATTTTAAACTCTTTATAAGGATAGTTATAATTACTCTCAGCCCATACTATCTCTTTCACTTCCTCCTGCCTAGAGCTGACTGTATTCAGATTCCAGCAGGGACTCAGATCCAACCAACCTGAAGGCATACTAGCTCACGGGCCTGAATTTCTTTTGCCCATTCTTTTCCTGCACTTAAAATTTTATTTTATTTTTTGTTTTACTGCCACACTAGGCAATGCTCAGGGGTTAATCCTGGATCAGTATTCAGGAATTACTTCTGGCGGTGCTCAGGGGACCACATGGGATGTCAGGGATGGAAACTGGGTTGGCTGTGTGCAAAGCAATGCCCTACCTGCTCTATTATTGATCCAGGTCCAAAATTCATTTCCTTTTCATTCTAATCTAACATGCAATTTCATCTTTTCTATGGCATCTCTGAGAGTTTTCCTACTGTTAACTATGACTCACTCTACTCTTTCCATAGTTCTTTGCTTTTTTATTTGGCTAACTTATAGATTTTGGGTGTATCTGGTGAATGGCTCCATTTTTCGGTTAGAACAGTAAATTATGTTCAAGTTAATTTTATTTTTTTGACATTTAAAAAGTTGGTCATGATTTGATTTCAGTCATACAATGTTGCAGCACACATCAGTCCCCAGTGCACATTTCCCACCACCAATGTCCCAAGATTCCTCTCCCTCTACCCCCAGCCTGGCTCTATAGCAGGCACTTGTTAGGTTAATTTTCTTCTCAGTGTGTTAACCTTATACAGAAGCAGAGACATACATAGAATTAGTTAAAACGTAGAGATCTTCCAAGCATTTAGGTTTTTCCCATCGCAAATGAGTTGCTCAGTAATGTAAAATGACGTCCAAATAAATTTGAAATACCTAACCACATGATGCATACAAAGGAAACCAGACCTTTGGAGAAGGGGCAGAATACCTTGAGAGCAATCTTTCAAAGACAACTGAAATAATTTATTATTTTAGGGAAGAGTGAGATATATATCATCCTACTTTGAAAGGCACACTAGGAACAATACACCAAAGCTGAGGTATGCTGCTTTAGAGTTCCTGGAATCATGTCTTAATTAATCTCCCTCCCTTATAAATTAGAGAATTTGAAAGAGATCCATTTCTTATTCAAAGAGATAAGGATGCCAGCTTACTCGAAACATAATCAGAGGGTGATCAAACCATTTAATGTTGAGTTTCCAAAGAAAACTACTAATTCTTTGAAAAGTAAAAAGAAGGAAAGCTGAAACACATTCACATTTTATATTGTCAGGAACAAATTTGTATCCAAAGTTTAGTACTTTATGCATGTTTTATGAGCTTCTCAGATTTTATTTACTTTAGGAGACATTTAACCAATTAAAGAAAATCGTTTTTAAGTGATAACTCTTAGACATCTAAGGATCTCAGAGAAAGAGAATCTCAATGAAGAACTTTAAAGCAAAACTCTTTCTCTGCTATAATTTAAATAATTTACATAATTCTAGATTTCCTCTACTAAATCAGGTGCTTGTCAGAGTCACCGTAATGGAATAAAACACATATGGTCTTTGCTAAGCTTGACTGTGTGCTAAACTACTGGCTACCTGACCCTGGGCAGATTATTTAACTTTTAAAGCCTTATTTTTTGTTTAATGTGTAAGTGTCCTGGAAATTATTTTACACACATTACACATATGAGACATATGGTACATATTTGCAAAACAAGTTAATGGAATAATAAATTCATTAATGGTGCTAATATAAGTGAATTATCATTGAATGCTATTTATTAGTATTTGTATTTTTAGGGAATATGAAAGGACTAATTTAAATTTAAAATATTATATAGTGACAGATTTGAAGCTTGTTTAGAAATAATGCCAGTCAGATTATCCTAAAATGATTGAAAGAGCACATTTAAAGAAAGTTATATGTAGACTATTTTCCAGATTGTCTGTTTTACATTGAAATTTTGTCACAATTTATAGAATGATACTTTTCTGTTCTCATAGCACACTGAAAAGTATATTCAAGTTTATAACCAATTTTTGTGTCAAATAATTCTATTAAAGATGAAAAATCAAGTGCAAACTCCTGGCATTTTTCAGTACAGTAGATTCTAGCAGTGTGCCTGAAATACACTTTGTATTACCACTACCCTTTAGTTACTGGGCAATGTGAGTCAGAATGATGAGTCAGAGACACAGAAGGAATTAGAGTGCAATTGAGAAGGAAAATGAATAGAATTCATTACCTTGGAAGAAACTTTTGTCTCACTTGAAATTAATGTCTGTGATTATTCAATGTTTAGTGAGTTAATGAATCATAAGATAAAAGGATTAATAGACACAGTAACTTATGATCTTAATTGTTTTATGCTAAGTTAATAATATTAAAAGATGAAAAAGAAGAAAAAGTAGGAGAAGGAGAAGGAAAAGGAGAAAATGAAAGATGAAAAGGAGGAGAAAGAAGAGAAGATGGAGAAGAAAAGAAGAAGAAGAAGAAGAAGAAGAAGAAGAAGAAGAAGGAGGAGGAGGAGGGAGGAGGAGGAGGAGGAGGGAGAAGGAGAAGGAGGAGAAGGGGGAGGAAGGAGAAGGAGGAGGAGGAGAAGGAGGAGTAAAATAAAGGATCAAAACAAATTTAACCCGAAAAAATATTTTTTGTTAAAAACGTTAGGGGAAGAGAATGACTTAAAAGACATTACTATTTGGAGGAAGAAAAATTATCTATTATCTATCTATCTATCTATCTATCTATCTATCTATCTATCTATCTATCTATCATCTATCTGTCTGTCTACTGTCTATCTGTCTGTCTATCTCTCTCTATCTCTATCTCTCTATCTATATATCTATCTATATAGCTACTATATATACATATACTATATGTAGTTATATATATACCTATACTATATATAAGCATACTATATATATATACTTATACTGTATATAGTTATATACTTATACTATATATAGTTATATATAGTATAAGATAGTTATATATATAGTATAAGATACTTGTTTTGAATACATATGGTTCTGGCCCTGATTTTATTCACAGGCCTTATACTATGACTACATATATAAGTATCTATACTATGACTATATATACTACGCATATATATGACTATATATAGTCATATATATATGACTATATATAGTCATATATATATGACTATATATAGTCATATATATGACTCTCTCTCTCTCTATATATATATACATATATAGTCATAGTATAAGGCCTGTGAATAAAGTAAGGGCCAGCACCAGATGTATTCAAAACAAGTATCTTACCAGTAATTACTACTATTTTCGCAGGCCTTAAGATTGAGTAATATTTTTCTTTTATTAAGAACTATATAAAATCTAAAATCAGATGGGCTGGACATGTAATGCAATTTGGAGACAACCGCTGGACTAGAGCCATTACCGACTGGATCCCACGGGATGTCAAAAGATCACGTGGCCGCCCACCTACAAGATGGTCAGACTTCCTTGTAAAGACCTTGTAAAGACTCAAAAGGAACGTTTTGAGGCTCTTCATATTCCTGAGTCAACCAGATGCCATTGGGCTACATTGGCACGTGATAGGGTCCAATGAAAATGTTACTGGCGCCCGCTTGAGCAAATCGATGAATAACGGGATTCAAGTGATCAAGTGATCAAGTGATTAAGAACTATGAGTTGCAAACTTATATATAGTTTGAATTGGACCCACAATGTTCTATCAAAGATCTTACCACCAGTGTCAACTTCCCTCTATCAATGCTTCCATATTCCCTCTCTTACTAACATCCCTTTCTCTCTGCCCTGTTCCAACTTGCCATCTTGGCAGATGCCTTTTAATTTGGATTATAGATGTTGATTCTCATTATTTCAGTGTTGTTGACTCAATCTTCTGGATGTCACTTGTCTTCCCGTTGTCCATTGATTTGCTCTAGCGAGCATCAGGAATGTCTCCATTCATTGGAAATGAGGTCCATTGTTACCGTTTTTGTCATATTGAACCCACCACAGTAGCTTGCCAGGCTCTGCCGTGGCTCTGGGTTCATCCCAGGTGTTTCACATGTGTACGCTTTACATGTGACTGACGCTGGTACTACATGGTAACCTGAGCACTACTGGGTATGTCCTGAAGTCCCTGAGTGTTCCCAGTATGGATTTGGAATCCATGCTGTGGCACTGCTGGTTCAGATCAGCACCATATTCTTGAACCTCTTTTTGGAACCATCCGAATGATTGGGAAGAATTAACAGAATGGACTCTGTATGCCCTTGAGTACTGTTTGGGAGATCCCCAGAAATGATCACAGAAGCTTATGATTATTTTTTTAAATTTTAACAATTTGGAGCCAGAGCAATAGTACAACAAGTAGGGTGTTTGCCTTGCAAGCGGCCGACCCAGGTTCAATCCTCGGCATTCCACATGGTCACCTGAGCACCCCAAGAGTAATTCCTGAGCAAAAAGTCTGGAATAACCTCTGAGCATCCCTGGGTGTGACCCAAAAAAAGCAAAAAAAATAATTAACTATTTAAGACCTTTAAATATCTGAAATTTATCTTAAAGTTATGCAGAATATACATTTTGCTAACTTCTTAAATAAGCCTGGACTACTTAAATTCATAAATAAAACTCTCGCTTTATTCCTGAGTAAAAGATGAGCAAAAGACTTTGGCTCTGAGCTGCTCCCTAGCTTGCTGAATACTCAGAACATCAAAACCTAAGTTCTGTTCTCAGCGGATATGGCCAAGAACATAGGGCTGCCTTTTCTTCCAGCACCTGTCAAGGACTATTGTGTTTTCACAGGAGGAGTTAGCCATGAGACGTCTCATGTTCCCAGGGATCTATTACAAAAGCTTGAATACTAGGCAAAAAAATATGGAGCATTTGAACAGACACATTAAAAAAGAACCTTTCTTGATGTTTTCAGTATGTGTAAAGTAGTCATTTCAAGGAAAAATGACTAAAAACAAATCAAAGCCTAGGAATTGAAGAAGGCCAGAAAGAGGAGGGAAAAGAAGACTAAGTATAAGTGTACTTCAAGATCATGTTAATTAATTGGGTAGAATTGATAAATTGTATAGGTATTTTCATCATTACATTCTATTTTTTTGTTTATCTTGTTTTGTTTGGGGCCACTATTGAATGTGGTCAGGGCTTACATCTGGATCTATTCTTAGGGATCACTCCTGGTAGGTTCTTAAACAATATGTGGTACTAGGGATAGACTCAGATTAGCTGCATGGAAGGCAGGTGTCATACCCACTCAACAATCTCTCCAACTCCATATATTCAATTTTAAGATGTTCTGACTAGTGGCATAGAAAAAAAATAGTAACAGTAATAAGGCAGAATTAATGCAGGTAAGAAATGTTATAATAGGTCAAACAAAAATAAAGGTCAATTAACTGTAAACTAATGATCACAATTGTAACAGGGAATTAGTAACAAAGATGTAACATCATTACTTTAGTTAGTAGAACTCTGCTAATGACTCACATGTTTCCGACTGTGATGCTTCATGATCTTTATAATGAAAGATGGATGGATTTTAAGTCAAGTGGACAATACTATCAAGTATCTCTATTTACATGATAAAGTTATTGTATAGATATTCAGTGATTTTTTTTAGTCTTCAACTCTTTGTTTACTCCTTGGAAAACTAAACAATGACTATTCCAATTTTATCTTAGCATTCTTTGCAACTTGAGTACTATATTCATATATTTAGTTTTTTCTTAATATTTATGAAAGACGAATAAAACAACAGAATTCATACTTTTATGTCCTACAGAGGATTGGTATGCTATGTACCAAACAAGGACACATTGTTGCATACTTAAAACTTATGTAGTATTTGATACAAGGTTAACTCAATAAATAAATAACTTAAAAGTCCATCAGGTCCAAATTTGAAGACAGCATCCGTATTTCACCACCAATGCAGTCACTCATATTCTTTTCATTCAGAAGTTACCACTCCATCCTATGTGTTTGGCAGACATGTCTCCAACTTCTATCATTAGCTTCAAAAGTATTCTGTGCACTCTGGAATACTGGATACAGCACACTGCAGGACCCTCTCTCGGGGCACTCGGGCTCTCTCCGGCAGGTTCTAAGGCTGCTCTCCTCGGGGCATCTGTGCAGGCTCCTCTCTTCAGGGCCTCTCTCTTCTGGATGTCTTTGTTCAGGGCAGCACCTTGCAGGTCCTCTCCCAGGACCTCTTTTCTCAGGGCCTCTTTTCTTAGGTCCTTTCTGTTCAGGGCTTTTCTCTTCAGGGCCTCTTTTCTCCTCGTTTCTCTATTTATCCAAGTCCCTAACTCTGTTTCCCTGTGTCACCATTTTGAACTGTTGCCTCTGTTTCTCTGTTACTCTGTGTCCGTAATCTATTTCTTTGTTTCTCTGCTGTTTGGTCCTGTTGCCCTGTGAGCTGTTTACCTGTTGCCCTGCGGTCTTAGTGCTAGCCCTCGGGCTCAGTCACAGGACTTGCAGCTCTGGAGCTGGCCCTCGGGCCTAGGTACCAGGAGCTGCTTCTCCTTCCCTGGACAGCTGCTGGCTATCTGGCCCAGGCACCAGGAGCCACTGCCTTCTCCATCCAGAAGTCTTAATTAAATATTAAGAAATAGTTTTTAATTCAGACTTACCATTTACTAAATAAAAGAAAAAAACTTAAAATCATCAAAGGGGAAAACTTAATATTATGGTCTAGGAGAAATCAGAAACAAGGTTCCTGCTACTCCTACTACAGTTATATCAAGGCCAATTTCTACCAGGACAGCTCAGTTGCAACAATACAAATTAATGCTAACTAGTGATATTCACTTGAGCCTGAATGTCTGTTTTTTCATTAAAATTTTTCAATACACATGCAAAACATCAGCAATCATATTTATTACCTCGTTTTCAATCCTTCCAGAGGTGAAAACAATGGCATGTAGCCCAGGGACCTAAGCATAAATTACCAAATTGGCATATATTATCTTGTGTGGACCAAGAAACAAGGCTAACAAAGGAATATTCTTATCAAATAGACTATTCTAAGAGTTTAGCATTTTCGACAAGCTCTTTGGTCCCACCTGAACCAGGTAGTCTCGGTACAAGGTTCTCTTCCTTTTCTAGTTTACCTAAAGGTGCTCCCCTCTTCCTTTCCCTCATAAAACAGCTCTGAGCATGCCCTTTCCTTTGCATTAAAAAAGACAGCGGTATTAGACTCGATATTAAGAGATCTCATCACGGCAGAGCCTGGCCAGCTATCCCTGTCACATTTTTTAGGCCAAATACCAGTAACAATTATAGACCTCATTTCCATGACCTGATGGAATGGTTTGAGGCTTTTTATGTTCCTGGAGCAAGCAGATGCCCTTGGACTCTACTATCATGAGACAGGACATATGGAGATGTTACTGGTGCCTACTCGAGCAAATCGATGATGAATGGGAAGACAACTGAGACAAGTGACAAGTGATATTTTACTCAATACAGAAAAAGTGATTTTATAAGAAACAAATTAAAAGTTTGATCACCCTACATGAACTCTTGATGTTATTTTAGCACTATGAGCATTTAGAAAATCAAAAGATTCCAACCATAACCTTCTGCCATCTTTGGGAATTCAAAATATTTATCGCACAGAGAGGACAAGAGCAGCTTTGAACAAAGTCAACCACTGTGGTTAGCAGAGAGGATGCTGAGGTCTTGACCTTGTTTGCCTATGGTACCTTCTAAATATCAAAACTAGGTATTTAACCTAACCAAACATATAATTAAGAACTTAGCCTTGGCATTATTTATATGGTTAAATAGTTGATGTAGTCTTGCTGGACCATATACTACCTATAGTATTTTTCCTGTCACATAATATTTTAAACCATTATATACCATGGACTTTTTTTTACTATCCATTAAGCTTAGTCCCTGCCCTTGTTCACTATAGCATTTAAACTTATGTCTGAACAATATAGGACTAAAGAATGGTTTGAAATTATTTGTTTTTGTAAAAATTCAATCATTACACTGTAGATCTTTGAGCATTATAACATTCTAAAGCATGGGAAACTAAAATTTGCTAAAGTCTTGTGACAGAGTATTAATTTGGCTAGTGTGAAGTGTTCACCTTGCAAGCTAATTGAAGTTGATTTGTGTGCATAACCCTACAGCAAAATTACATTTTATGTAATCTCCCCTTTCTTTCCCAAACATCAATGAAAGTGCCATCTGAAAACACACACACACACACACACACACACACACACACACACGAAGCAAAATAAAGAAAAACATCTGGAGTATTAAAGTGTTTTAACCAGTATGATTTATGTTAATGGTACAAAAGAGATTTTTTTTTTGGTTCTTGAAAACATAACAGTCAATTGATGTGCCATATTGCAGTATGGTTTTAGCTATCAACATGTCAAGATTTAGTTTTGCTGTTAACATTTTACAATTTAGAAGGCTATAAGAATATGTGCAGTGTAGCAGCAATATAGTCTTCATTCCCTCAACTATATTTATCGGGCTCTTATCCCCCCTTTTATGAAACAAATTGAAAATGAACTGGAGTAGGAGAGACAGACAGGCATCCACTCAATGTATTTAATTTTCTCTATTATGCCAAATGATAAGAAATAAAGACATAGGAACACCAAGGTTGTACAGTCTGCTCTGCTATGAAAGCAGATTCTACACAGAAGGGCCATAGATCGCTTTTATTGGTTTATATTCTTGCACAGATAACAGTGAAAAAAAAGTCCCACTTGACCCCAGGTCTTCATCAGCTATTAGAACCCCAAGGTTAAGTATGTATTGTTCATTGTGTATAATCTGAGTTGGAAGATTTTATTGATCTGAACACTATGTAAAAGTAGTGCTGAGTGAAAGGCAGAGGAATGTCATCAAAAAGATTTAAAATTATCTTCAGGTTTAATTTTGCAAGATATTTCTTTTACTTTCCTCAATGAAAGGACAAGATTGCATAGCTGTACCAGAGTTAATATCTAAGATAATAAACTAGTATAAATGTTAGCTATGTCATTAGATCTTATTCCAACAGCGAGATCATCTTTGAATTGTATTACTTTATGGCTTCAAAGATAATGTATAATATTGTTAAGAGAACTATTAATATCAATATTCATGATGACCATTACTTTCAATTTCTAGACATACATTTAAGTCATTTGTGATATGTAATATATATGCATGTTTATTTCATGACCAAATAAAAATTATATTCATTTATTTAATTTATTTTTATTAAATTACCATGAGATACAGTTACAAAGTTATTCATGATTGGTTTTAGTAATGCAGTGTTCCAAAACGCATCCCTTTACCACCACAAATAAAATACTTCAGACTAAATGCATTTTAAATTATGTACCCCATTGTATGAGATAGAGTTATTTATTAAGTAATTATTCATTTTCAGGCTTTTAGAAAAGAATTTTTTCTTTTAGCAGAGAATCACTATTCATCCAAGAGAGAGTATAACATTCTAGTATTCACTTCTTTTTAAAGAACACAACAAAAAACGAAAAAAAATAACTTTTATATATGTTTTTTTCTCCAAGTATGCAACATTGGAAAACGCAGAATTTAAAAAAAATGACTTTTTGTTTTCCCTTGTTCTGTTTTGGGCTGTATTTTGTGGTGCTCTGCGCTTACTCCTGACTTTACACTCAGGAATTACTTTTGGTGGGCTAAGGGGTCAGGAAAATAAACATTTTTGTTACTGGATTTGGCATATCGAACACGCATCGGACAGCTTGCCAGGCTCTGCCAAGCTTCAAGTGATCAAGTGATCAAGTGATCAAGTGATCAAGTGGGCTAAGGGGATCAACGGGGACCCAGAGCTCAAACCCAGGCTAAACACATGCAAGACAAACTCTCTAACTGCTTTCCAATGGAGATAAAAACTTTTTAAAAAATATGTTCATTTGGGGCAGAAGAGATAGCAGTGTGGGTAGGGCATTTGCCTAGCATGTGGCCAAGCTGGGTATGATCCCCATACTTTGATATGGTCCCTTGAGCACCTCCAGAGTAATCCTTGGGCAAACAGCCAGGAGTAATCCCTGAACATCACTGGGTATGACTCAAAAAGCAAAAAAAAAAAAAAAGTACATTCATTTATGAACACTTAATGCTTTTTAATGCAGTTTTGCACATAGCATTAAAGTATTTCTTATCATCAAAAGAACTCTTTTTTTACACTTTATATCTTATTCTTTCAACATATGCATTGAATTAGGGTAATTCAGTGGTAACCATTTCAATAGTCTTTACAAAGCAGGGAAATTGTGTACACGTGTGCTTGTGTTACAGAGGTTTTGAAATAAGGAAATAAAGGAGTAAGGACAGAACTAATGATCGTGCACATGCCCTCAGGGGCACAAATTTGCATTGGAAATCTCTTGTAGACCCGGAATCACAGGCCCCTCTGAACACCACTAGCTATAGCCATGTTGACCAACAAACATCTGTTGGATGATAGACCAAGCCAGTTTAGGAGCTAAGCTGTTTTATCCACTCACAGCTTAATCTATTTACATGTTCTTAAGCCAGAGTTCATACAAATGAGATCTTTCTTCTATGTAAACACTGATGGAGGGTGCGGCAATTACAGAAGTCACCTTGACTCTGAATGAGTAACTTCTGACTTATTATTATACATCTAAGACTTCTATGTTATTTAGATTGGACACAGCTCCTCTTTATACCCACTGGACCCAGAGTGGGACAGTTAGAATTTACCAGGAGACTACCAACCTGACTATCATTTAAGATTATAGGAAGGATCATACTAGTTTGGCCTCAAGCAAGCGAATGTGACTCTTTCTGTATATGGAGAACAACATACTCAGAATCACCCTGGTGCAATAATAAATAAGGAGGACCTTGTGGGTACCATCTGGATTACATGAAGCCCATGAAATTAAGATGTATTACCTTATACCAGCCCCTTTCTCTCCCCAGTGTCTTACATTGTAATCTCAGAAGAAGGGATTAGTCCTTGGCATAATAATTTGTTTATACCTGTAGTAGGGTATGGCACCACCCTTCTATACTCTTCTACTATCTAGAAGCTGTTTAGGGTTCTTTTTTTGACAGAACCCTCCCTGAAGTTAAGATTACTTTTGTGTATATAAGGGGACTGAGTTGAGGTACTGCTAGCTCTTTGGTGGGACTCATTTCTGGTAGGACTTTCTTTGGTAGGACTCCTTGCTGGTGGGATCCACTTTGGTGGGACTCTCTCTCTCTGGTGGGATCCTCTTTGGTGGGAGATTTGGGCTCTTGTGTAATGTCTAAGTTCAGACCAGAGCTAGAGTTCTTTCACTAAATTAGATTGCAATAGTAGAGCTTTTGAACTATTAAAAACCTTTTTCGAACTGAGCCAAACTTGTGAGTTTTTTATCCGTACCCTGCCAACCTTAGAGGCAGAAGAGAATTTCTGTCCTGATACTGTTGAGGATCCCAGTGGCTCCCCAAAAGGCATCAATGGATATGGTTTTCTTGGACCCTGGTACTGCAAGTCAAGAATGTTACTTCACCCTCTCTCCCTGGCCCATCTACCCTATTGAAGCAAGAATCACTGGAAATAGCCAAAGTATGCTTGGTATCCTTCACTTGATCACTTGATTACTTGACATCCCATTATTCATCGATTTTCTCAAGCGGGCGCCAGTAATATTTCCATTTGACCCTATCATATGCCAGTGTAACCCAATGGCATCTGGTTGCTTCAGGAGTACAAAGAGTCTCAAACCACTTGACAAAGAAGTCTGACCATCTTGTAGTTGGCGGCCACGTGATCTTTTGACATCCCATGGGATCCAGTTGGTAACGGCTCTAGTCCAGCAGTCGTCTCCAAATTGCATTACATGTCCAGCCAATCAGATTTTCGATACCTTGGCAAAAGAGATAACGTCCCTGACTTTGGAACAGCGATGGAGGTCGGAGTTCCTTCACCTCTGTAAAAAGAAGTGGTATCCTTCACCTCTGTAAAAAGAAGTAGGAAGAAGTATGAATACACATTTTAAAATATTTAAGGAATGCTAGCCCCTATTATTTTATGAGAATCGAAAATACATCCTCTACCTTCCTCTCTTCTAACCTCCCTCTACTGTGAAAAATGAAATAAAATAAAATCTCCCAAAAAGATACTGATACTTTTAAGTCATGCACATGTTTGGTATATGGGTTTTGATGATGATGATGTCATGAATATATACATAATTATAGTCTCAGACATTTGAGCACTTAATATGTGAAATAGTGTACATAAATTATGCCAAGGCTAAGAAAAAGTAATGCAATATATGCTTCCACGCAGAGAACAGTGTAAATGAGAAAATGTCTCAGTTTTCCTTGGCAATCCAATCAACTGAGTATGTCACTGGATCTGGTATATTGATAGCTCAAAAATAACCTTTAAATTTGCATAGCCAAATAAATCATTCCAAACATTGGCATGAAGATATTGTTTACTCCCATGCTGAATAAGAAGTTCAAAATGAGTTTTAATAAATGTGAAGGACATCATTATTATGCTTTGAATTTTTAACTTGCAACAGAACATGTCTGTCACCTTAAATACAGATCACTACATGACAGTGTGATAACTTAAAATAGAACTTCTACTTTCTCTTCTTCCTTTTTTTTTCCTATGAGGTGGGGCAGATGAGGCTGTGATAGGCTTCATTCCTGGCTTGCTAAACTTGTGCTAAGCGATCTTTCCTGGAATTACTAAATAGATCATAAGCAGTGCTAGGGACTCAATGGAGTTGACCACAAGCAGGGCAAGCACCTTAACTCTTGCATTATCACCTCCATCTGAAGTTCAGTTCTTTTTTTTTTCTTTTTGGGTCACACATGGCAATGCTCAGGGGTTTCTCCTGGCTCTGCACTCAGGAATTACTCCTGGAGGTGCTCGGGGGACCATATGGGATGCCCGGGATCGAACCCGAGTGGGCATGGGCTGGCCACGCAAGGCAAACGCCCTACCCACTGGGCTATCGCTCTGACCCCCGTGAAGTTCAGTTCTTAATCTTGCTGTCTACCCCTAGAGAAAAGAAGCACTTCATTTCCATGTTCAATATAGTTCTATTTATAATATCCAGAATATGAAAATAATCCTAGTGCCCAATGAGAGATGCTGGTGAAAAAAAAATGTCTACACAATGGAATATCACTGCCACGTGGTGGTATCTTGCTGAGTTAAAGTGATTCACAGGAAGAACAAACATCGAATGGTTTTTGTCTTCTGTGAAGTATATAAACACATAGAAATAAAATAAGAATATGGCCAATGTTAAAAAACTGAAGAGTAGCCTATTGTTCTGAGCTTTCTAAGTGATAGAAGGAAGAGAAGACAATAAACATAAAATTAATGGTGGAGAGATGACAATGACATTCTGTTGTCTGGGGTGGTGTATTGCATTGTATTCCTAAAACAAGTATTAAATTAATCATTAAACTTCTGCAAATCTATGGCGATTTTTCATTCTCCTTACAAAAATTGGACTTTTCACTATATGTTAAAACAGTAACAGTCTCCTTACAATACTTGGACTTGTTGCTTTATGTTACATTCTTGTTACAATAGTAACATTTAATTTCTAATTTCAAATGCTATTATGGTTTATACCAGTACATATTAATTTATAAGCTTTGAGATGAGGAACTTTGCAAAGTGGTGATTTTCAATTTGTATTAATAATACATGTTAAAGTAACTGGTACATACCAAATGAATATTAACATTCTTAACATTAGTGATAACTTGGAGGTTATATATTAAATATAGTGTGCAGTAGGAAATGATATCAAATAATGCATTGTTTTAAAATTGTTACTCCTGGTCTTGAGAATGAATGAGTATAGATATAGATCACACAGACACATAGATATAAGCTAAACTATCTTTCAAGTACAGAGATTAAATATATACCTGAGCAAATTTGATGCATTTTGCCCAGTTCTCTACATTACAAAACATAAAGCAGGTCGTTGTTGAATTATTTACAAAAGGCCGGCTATTAGAAAGCTGATGTGGTGTAAGAAAATATTATTCCAATGTAAAACAAAATTCTTCAAAGTGGTTATAATGAAAGGTCTAGCAATAGCCATTTCATGAAATGAATTCTATCTCACAACATAGCAGCCCATAAAATGAAATTATGTTCTCTCTGTATATGTCAGCACTGATGATATCTAATCAATAACTCTGTTGCTGTCAAATTCAGGTGAATTTGTTAGAAGGAAAGACATGCTACATACTCCAACTGCATTATTTCATAAAGAAATGTTCATTTATTTTAACAAAAACATTCTTTCAGAAAGGAAAAGAGAGACAGTTATATTTTCAGTGGATTATACTTTTGGCAATTTAAAATATATTTAATATATATCAAAATGGGCAGAATTGATGATTGAAATTTTATATCTTAGTAATGATTTTATAGCTTTTTATTCACTGTCTTTAGATTTCATATAGTAGGAAAGAATAGGTGGGAGAGCATTTCTTAAAAAATGCGTTGTTATTAGAGTAAAACAAATATCAATTTTGGCTAGGAAATCATTGTAGAACAAAATTTTTTAAAGTCTATAGGTTTTAGAACAAATAATTTAAAGTGTTGGTAAATAATATTTGTTTTTAATTTTACAATTGTAAAAGGTTACTTTTAAAATATAGTATTTTTAGTGCTTAACATATATATAATGCATAACATAAACATTACTATTCTGTGAATATATCGAGAATGAGAGTTTTAGAAGTAAAAGTCCTTGTTCAAATTGAAAAAAATTTAGGAAATTATACTATGTAGCTCAATGCAACTCACTTCAAAGCCCATGGCCCAGTAACTTTGATAGTATGTCCCATAATTACTTTTTTCATTCCCTATGATAAGGATGATTTGCTGTTGCTCAATCACAGCTTCTCATTGCTCATTTCAATGCCTCTTAACTGTCCTTCATTGACCCTTAAATCTTACTTATCCCTGAAGGCCAAACAAAAATCATCTTTATGGTTTAAAAAAATATGACAGTTGATGTGCCTAAGTGGAAATGGCATTTATTCTCTTTGACAAAACACTTTACGTTATCTTGAAAACCTTTCTCTCAGAAATCCATTCTGTCACTAATTTGAGTTATTTTTGTTCTTATATCCCTTTTATGGAAAACATATGAAACATAATATATTTGACACCCAAATCCCATGTTATTTGCTAATAATTCTTTCAATGAATGTACTTGAAGTCTTCCTCAATCACACGGCACACATTAAAATAATTTAAGATTTCAAAATACTGCTTTAAAATGTCATTTGAATATTTTTTCTAATCTTTTAATCGGTTACAGCTTTACTTCATTGAAATCTGTCAACAATTTAATGTTCCATAGCTGAAACACTGCCCTTAGTCTTATTATACCATTTAGTGTAATGAAATCACACCAATCTTACTACTGGAAAATATCACCACCTGACTTGAAACACTTGATAACTATCTTGACTATTCCTACAGAAATTCAAGATCTCTGATATGACATAGGAAACCCCTCATAGTCTCAATCATGTGTTCTTTAAAATAAATCTCCTATCGCTTTTTCTCTTTTTCCATTCTATTTCTAGTCTCTTCATAGATAGGTCAAAACTGTTTGTGGTTTTGAGTGTGAATTGCTGTTTTCTAGAAAGTCCAAAGAGGAGTAAGCATTTCAAGCAGAAGAAATAGATTGAGAAAAAAAGAGATGTCATGGTATGTACTGATTCTGTCCTGATACTGTTGGAGACCCCAGTGGCTCCCCAACAACGTGGCCAGCCCGGGTTCAATCCCTGGCACTCCATATAGTCCCTCAACCCTGCCAGGAGTGATTGCAAGGCACAAAGTCAGAAGTAAGTCCTAGGATTTCTGGGTGTGCCACATACCCCCTCCCCAGATCTGAGAAAGGGCTTGTATGATAAGTACCATAGGTAGTGTGCTTGTTCTGCATGCAGATGACCTGAGTTTGATCTCTGACACCACTTATGGTCCCACAAGCCCACCAGGTCCTGAGTACTAATGGGATTAATACACACACACACCACCCACACACCTCTTCAGAAATTGTAAAAGCATAAAATATAGAATAAAACAAATTGGGGGCAGGAATCCCAAGCAGTGTCCAGGGCCAGGGTCCCACCAGGATTGTTGGCCAATGAGGCTTTTGCTTCAAGGTACAGAGAAGGAGCATGCCGTGATGCTCAGGCCCTACAGCCCGGGGTTGTCTGGCCCCCTGGCAGCGCTGAGGGAGAAAGAGCAATGGAAGAGCTCCAGGCATGGTTTAAGAGGAAAAGTTCCTAAAATGCTAAAGGGAGTTAGTGTCAGAACTTTTAGAACAAAGGATGGAATAAAGAAAAAAAACCCAGAAGGATGGGAACGAGCAGATCTACTGTATACTGTGTGTTTTAATGGCCTTAGAAAGAGGAAAAAGTACAGAAATGGTACTTGGATTTTAAGGGCTAAGATTTGTTGTTGCTGTTGCTGTTCTGAATAAGGGCTTAACCCTCGCTCTGCACTCAGGAATAATTCCTAGCAGTGCTTGGTAGGGAATCATTTTTATGGGATTCCAAGAATCGAACCTGAGTTTGCTGTGTGTAAGGCAAATGCCAAAATTTTTTAAAATTATTTTTATTTGGAGTGGAGTTTTGGGCCCTGCCGTTCCTTCACCTCCATGCCAGTTGCCCCAGAAGAGAGAGACCCACCCATGCCAGACTCCGTTAATTTGCAACCCTGGAATAGATCCAGACCCATCCACTTCAGACCCACAGCTGCACAGTTTGGTCAGCCCCATGTCTAAGCAACCCATGGAGCTGACCTCCTGGTAAGGGGCTCGGCCAACCCCTGGCTGAGTCCAGCATTACTCCAAGCGTTTGCTTTCATGGGCAGGGGAGAGACCACACTGGCCACACTTGGATTGGAATTTTGGGCTCTTCCCTTTCCTCTGCCTTTATGCCAGTTTCCCCAGAAGAGAGAGACCCACCCACGGCAGACCCACAGTTGCCTTGGCATGCAGCCACAAAGCAGCCACATGATATTCTTAGAGAATGCTGGTTTTAGGATAAGGTCCTTCCCAAGGTCACATTTATACATTGTATACAGTTCTAGACAGGTTCTAACTGATACCAGTAAGCCTAGCAAGAAACCAGAGCAAACCACACATCATGCAGTCAGTCATTCCTAACATCCAGACTCCATAGTTCCTCAGAGCTCTATCCAAGAGAAAACCTGATCTTCCCCCTTACGTTTCATCAGTAAATGCTCAAGATGAGAGCCTTTTACTGAGGCTATACCGCCTACACAGTAAAGCCTGGCAAGCTACCGTGTTTTATTTACCTGTTATGCCAAAAACTAGTAACAATTATGGACCTCAGTTCCATGACCTGAAGAATGGTTTCGGGCTCCTCCTGACCCTGGAGCAAGCAGATGCCCTTAAGTTACACTTGCTTGTGACAGGACTAATGGATATGTTACTAGTGCCCACTCGAGCAAATCGATGAACAATGGGAAGACAGTGATACAGTGATACATGGTATGAACAGTTTGCTGCTGTAAAAATGTAAAAGTATGAGACAACTATTAAAGTGAACTTTTCCTGATCTAATTATTCCCTCTGAGGAATGTTAAATGAGTCATCCAATGTTATAAATATTTATCTTGTGAAGATGTACCCTAAGGGTTGGAATAGTTTTAATTTTTTCTTTACCAAGAATGCTATGTGTGATTAGTTGGCACTTAATTGTTGTTTTGTTTTGTTTTGTTTTTAAACTAAAAAACTGTTGTGAAATGGTTGGTTTGAGAATTTACTTTTAGGATTTCAGATCATTGAATGTTTTTTGGAAAAGTATTGATAAAATTTTAAGTATCATAAAGTAATATATGCCAGTTAGTCAGCACTCTATAAGGAAATAGTGTTTATGTTGGAATATGTTACATAAATGGGTACAATGTTTGGGATACTGATAAATATCAACTTTAAAAAAGGTGATTTGAAAACTTCCAGTCTTCCATAAACTACATTATATACTATATATACACATAAAATTATGCACAAACATTATGGTGTAATAAAAATTCTATCAGCAAGTTTTTGCATGGATGAGCAAAGGAAGGGATTAGATCAGATTTAGTGACCAGTCACAAGGGAGGATGAACCTCACCTTTCCAAGAACGTGGTAGGAGCAGGGACTGGCCTGTTGTAATCAGAAAGGGACAAGGAAATAATTGTCATACTAAATGGGGACATTTTCTTTTCCTGGAAATGCTTTTATAATTTTTTGTATTTGCTTAGAACTTGAACTCTCATTAGTGCTCACTGTAAAACAAACCATGAATGACAAACAGATTGTTAAAACAACAAAAGAACAAAGATAAGTGCTAAGCATAGGAATGCCTCCAGGGAAAATTCAGAGAAAGGTGATCATGGACAACTTGTTGTTAAGCATATTTAAGCAGGTTTCCAAATCAAGAAATAAGCAAAAGACAGAAAGCAAGCAGATATGATGTCACATGAGATTCTTTTAATTGTGGTGAAATGAAAATCACATTTTAAAAGTTTGTTAATTCTCAGACTTCATACTTACAAAAACTGCAATGATCATAAAGAAAAGAAATTACCAAAAAATGAAGTAGATTGACATGTTCGTACTGGCAGGACCATTTTTACAATAGGAAATATATCCAAAACTATTTGTTAAAGGAAAAATGGTCATTTGTTAAATAGTTTTAATCATAACTGACAATGGAAATAATAATTAACTATCTGGATTTTTTTCTGTAAATTATGGCAAATATCACAATTTATTCACTTCATAAAATGATGTACCTTATATATTGCCCCTCGAAGTGTTCATCTGTGGCTGCAGTGTCCGGCTGCATCAACAGGTGGCATATTGGAGACAGGCTTGTCTCCCCAGGGCTCTGCCCCATGGGCCCTGGATGGTGATGGTCTGACATAGAAAGAGGTGGGTCCTCTGGGATGAACCCAGAGCCACGGAGAGCCTGGCGATCTCCCTGTGGTGTATTTGATATGCCAAAAACAGTAACAATACTTATTCTCAACTAATGGAGATGTTACTGGCACCTGCTCAAGCAAATTGATGAACAATGGGAAGACAAGAGACAAGTGACAAGTGACCTTACATAATCTTTAGAAAAAAATGTCAAATAGCATTTTATTATTTTACAGTTATTGCATTAAAATATCTTTCTTACTATACCATAATTTTAATATTCATATAGGTAGTATATATTTTCTCATGGTATATAGTATCTCCGTTTATTTCATGCCCAGGTATACCTGATCCAGAGACTCAGAGACATGGGGTAGAGCTGCTACCATCTCTCCCTGTGCCCAGCTGATCATGAGGCACCAAGATGGAAGGTAGGTTTTTGCCCTGGCCTGCCATAACAGCAGATCCTCATAAGAATCCAGAAGAATCTCTACACCATGGGGGCTGCCATTTTCCACATCCGGATCTCGGATCTCACAGCTTGTCAGAGCTCCACCCAGCTGAAGAGCTGATATTTTCCAGCCTCTCACCACTGCTTTGTGGCCACACAGTTCATAATTGAATGCATGAGATGAGAGGCTACTACAAGAGTATCCCACCCTCATTTATAGGGCCGCAGTGTCCGGCTCAGGTGCTCAGGGGGCAATATGTGATGCCAGAGATCAAACCTGGGCCAGGGTAGGCTGGCCACAGGCAAGGCAAACTCCCTACCCACTGGACTATTGCTCTGGCACTATATATATATATATATATATATATATATATATATATATATATATATATTTGCTTTTTGGGTCACACCCGGCAATACTCAGGGGTTACTCCTGGCTCTGCACTCAGGAATCACTCCTGGCCGTGCTCGGGGACCATATGGGACGCCGGGGATCAAACCTGGGCCAAAATAGGCCGGCCGCCGTGCAAGGTAAACGCCCTACCCGCTGGGCTATCGCTCCGGCCCCTTCGGCCCTATATTATCATTCTTATTGATCACTTGAACACTTGAATCCGTTTATTCATCGATTTGCTCTGGCGGGAGCCAGTAACATTTCCATTGGACCCTATCATGTGCCAGTGTAGCCCAGTGACTTCTTGTTGCTTCAAAAATACAAAGAGCCTCAAACCGTTCCTTCAGAGTCTTGACAGAAGTCTGACCATCTTGTAGGTGTGCAGCCATGTGACTTTTTGACATCCCGTGGGATACAGTTAGTAATGGTTATAGTCCAGCGGTCGTCTCCAAATCTCATTACATGTCCAGTACATCTGATTTTTCATGCCGTTTCAAACGAGACAGCGTCCCTGACTCTGGAACAGCAACGGAGGTCAAAACTCCGGATTCCTTCTCTCACTTGAGTGAAGTGTGATATTCCAAGCATATCTCTTTCAATTCCTCTTTGGGAGATCTGAATAGCATTCTCATCCTGCTTTCATAGGGCCCAGGTCTCTGAGGCGTATGTTAATGCAGGGAGAATGGTAGAGTCAAAGAGATGTGTTTGGAGCTTGAGGTTCTTTGTCTTTTTTGCTATTTCTTCAATGCTCTTGAAGGCATTCCATTCTGCTCTCTTCCTCCTGCACAGCTCAGGTTTTAGGTCGTTCATCATGTTGACTTCTCGACCTAGGTACACATAACTGCTGCATTCAGAGATGTTTGTTCCATTGAGAGTGAATGGCGCCTCTGGATCTAGTTCATTTCTCATGGACATAGTTTTGTTGAGATTCAGCTGTAGACCTATGTTTTCCCATTCTTGGTCGAAGTCAGCCAGCATTTGTGCCACTTGGCTAATGTTTGTTGTATTAGAACAATGTCATCAGCGAAGCGGAGGAGGTATATTGCTAACCATCTAGACCATCATTCTTCACTCCTATTCATTCCTATTCTAATTGTCGCATGATATTTTCAAGGGTTGCACTGAAGAGTATCGGAGAAATGGTGTCTACCTGATGAAGCTCTCTTTTGACATCAATGATCACTTCCTTGTAGAATGGCGAGATCATAATGGAAAATACGCAATACAGCTCACGAAGGATCTTGATGTATTGGGTTTGAACACCCTATTTGGCTAGGGCTTCGATGGCCGCTTCGGTGTCGACAGAGTCAAATGCTTTCTTTACATAAGTGAAAGTGAGACAGAGTGACATCTTAAACTACCTACAAACCTCAATGAACTTGGTTACTGTGTGGATATGGTCGATTGTGCTGAATCCTTTTTTGGAGGCCAGCTTTCTCGCATGGTTGTCCTTCATTTTATGTTCTACCGGTCCTGTTCTGAATGACTCGAGTGAACAGCTTGTAGATGAGGGACAACAGGCAGACGTGGCAATAGTTGCCAATGTCGTGGATGTCTCCCTTCTTGAACAGTAGAACTGTCCTTCTGGTTTTCCATTGGGAGGGCACCATGCATTCAGACAGGTAGTGTGTGGAGAGCCCAGCCAGTGTATTGATGAGAAGTGACGGCAGATTCTTCAGGTGTTCAGGTCTGACTTTGTCTGAAATTTTTGGTGGTGTTCCTATTTATTCTTATCTTCTTCTTAACCCATGTCAATCACTGATCTTTGTATTATCTCAGTTAGTGAGTCTTTTTCAGAATGCCATAAAGTTAGAATCAATCAGTATGTAAATTTTCAGATCAGTTTCATTCACATAAAAACATGTGTTTAATCATGTATTTTCAGTGTTTTCTATCTCACTCACTTTTGTTGGTACTATGGATTATTCCATTTTATAGACATGCCATAGTTTATTAGTCAAATAATTCAAAGGGTATTTAATGCTTCCACCCTCTATATTTTAGAATGTTGTTTCTGTTAACATCTGAATACTCTGTTGTATAGACATTTCTTAAACACCATTGGATAAATTCAAATAATACAGTTGATTTATATTGAAAGTCTAGTTTTGTGAAAGGCTAACAAATTGTTTCCAATTGTTTTAATTTTTTATTCCCAGCCCATTAATAATAAATGAGAGTCTCTCTTTAAACCAAATCCTTTTTTAGTACTAGCTATTGCTGGTCTCCGAAATTTGGTCAATTTAGACTGTGTGGTATAATTTTACTATTTTATGGCATTCATTTCTCTAATGATAGATGGTTATTCTATCATTAGATAGACATACAGTGTCTATCTAGACTTTTTTATATAGATAGTGGTCCCTGTATTATTTGTTTAAAACAATATGTTTTCTCCAATTGCTTTCTTTTTATAATGCTTCAATTTAAAACAATTATAGTGATATACATAATTCACAGTGTTAAATCTAGCAACTATTCTCTTTTCTTGATATTTCAATCTTCTGTTCTGTTTGGAGAATTTAACCAATAAATTTATATTGGTAGTTCTTTCTACATTTCTAAAATAAACTTAAAGTTATAGTACTTTATTTTAATTCTTGTACTATCCATATTATCTAGTTTGATACAGGGACTATAACTCTAACTCTCTCTGACTTTAACCCCATGGTCAAATATGTGTTCCTATTCCTTTTTAACATTGACTATGAACAAAGCTCTTCTAAGTCCTATATATATGTGTGTGTGTGTGTGTGTGTGTGTGTGTGTGTGTGTGTGTGTGTGTGTATCAGTTTCATATAATGGTCCCATGAGGCAGGCGCTATTATTATCCTATCCACTTACTGAGGTGCAGAAAGGTTAATAATCTACAGATTGTCAACAGTCGGCAGATTGCAGGTTCAGGAATGTTGATTACCAGAGCCCTTTCTTTTTATCATACCTTAATCTATAACATTTCTTAATTTCTTTGTAAAGTCCTGATGTTTTGTTCATTCTACAAATATTCACCTCCAGGTTTAACATTTGCCTACCAATTGCTATGAAGTAACAGTGTGCAAAGTCCTTACAGTCTGGGAAAGCTTTTGTTCTAGTAGAGAATTAAAACAACTAAGAGCTCAAAGCATTAAATGTCATATTAATAGAGAGTAACTGAGCACTTACTATAAGAAGGCCTCTTTCACAAAGTGACAAACACTTATAAGAAGGAAGAAAAGGGAATGTCATTTGGAGTGATTGTTTTTTAAGCCAGAAAGCAGAAACCAGTTTGTGTGTTGATAAAAAGAAATAAGTTAGGGGTGATTGGAAAGAAATGACCTGAAACAAAAGTTAAGTTCAGAGAGTCAGAGGCTGGCCTTGTTATTCATCGTAGGATAGATGCAGCACACAGTACGGAATTTTTTTTCTCCTTCGTGCTCACAGCCCTGTGTTAGTGCACAAGAGCAATGCTGCTAGAACCTTCAGTGCTTAGGAGTCTTTAAAACTGTTTGAAGCAGGATAGGGGCGATAGTCCAGTGGGTGGGGCATTTGACTTGCATGCAGCCAACTCAGGTTCAATCCACAGCATCCCATATGGTCTTCCAGTACCTCCAGGAGTAATTCCTGAGCAAAGAGCCAGGAGTAACCACTGAGCATCACCGAGTGTGATCCAAAAAGAAAAAAACTGTAACAAGCAATGCTGGGAATGGTTGGGACTAGGAATACAAGCAAACTTGTGTATACTAGGCATGTATGGACCCAGTACTAGGTATGGTTTTCTAATTAACTCTACTGCCATCTGTCCATGCAATGTTACAGGTTTATTATGTTCTCTGCTGCTTTAATACCAATAGTCTTTGTTCTCTCTTCACTCTCTCCAAGTTTTGACTCACTGGAGA
The DNA here is from genome assembly GCA_021461705.1 of Cryptotis parvus. Classification (NCBI taxonomy): domain Eukaryota; kingdom Metazoa; phylum Chordata; class Mammalia; order Eulipotyphla; family Soricidae; genus Cryptotis; species Cryptotis parvus. The sequence continues at coordinate 126,065 of JAJIBD010004893.1, forward strand.
CTAAACCCACATTTGCTGAAATAACTACCTAAAACATAATGGATGTTCAGCAATAAAAAGTTTACAAGATAAAAGTGATTTAATTTTACCTTCCCACTAAAAAAGACCATACAAGTATAAAACAGTGTATTCTAATATGGAAGCACATTTCTAAAGAAATTACATTTCTGATATCCAGTAATCTAAAAGAAACTGAAATAGATCTTTGGTGAGACTAATTTGAATCCCCATAGTATTTTATTATACCACTGTGAGATATACAATCACTAATTTGAATCCCCATTTAAGTATTTTATTATACCACTGTGAGATATACAATCACAATGATAAACAATAAAAAGTTTATAATTGGGTTTTGGTCATACAGTGTTCCAGCACCCATCCCTCCACCAGTGCCCATCTCCCACCACCAACTAACGGGTTCCCTCCCCCCTCCCCAGCCCGCCTCCATCACAGGTTCTTTATTTCTTTCCCTTTCTCTCTCTTTCTCTTTCCCTTACCTTCCAGACTACGGATTACAGAACATAGAGTAAAGGGTTGTCATGTGTATCTTTTTGCCTGTATTTAATGCTCAATTCTAGATTGGTATTAGTATCCTTGACAATTGTTAGCACACCGTTCCATTTTCTGTCTTACCTAGCATCCTAAATCCCACACGTTTGTGATAATTTTTACCTTTGCCATGACCGCCTATTACAAGGTCATGTTTCACTTGACCTTGGATATTGGTATCATATATGTACATGTATATTTATGCCATGCAAATAAATGCAGTCATTCTGTATCTGTGTCTCTCCTTCGGGCTAATTTTACTCAACATAATCTTCTCCATGTCCATCCATTTATAGGCAAATTTTATAACTTCATTTTTCCTAACACCTGCATAGTATTCCCTTGTGTAGATGTACCACGGCTTCTTTATGCAGTCATCAATTCTCAGGTACTCTGTTTTTTTTCCAGATTCTGGCTATTGTGAATAATGCTATGACCATAAAAGTAGGGATGGTGTTTCCGCTGTGTATTTTTGGCTTCCCAGAGTATATTCCCAGGAGTGGTATGGCTGGGTCAAATGGGAGTTCAATTTCTCAGTGTATTCTAATATGGAAGCACATTTCTAAAGAAATTACATTTCTGATATCCAGTAATCTAAAAAGAACAATATGGATATTTGGAGGAATGTGCATATTGTTTTCCAGAAAGGCTGTACGAGCAGGCATTCCCACCAACAATGGATGAGTGTCCCCCTTTTCCCCACATCCACGCCAGCACTTGTTGTTCTTGCTCTTTTGAATATGTGCCAGTCTCTGTGATGTAAAATGACATCTCATTGCTGTTTTGATTTGCATCTCTCTGATGATTAGTGATGATGAGCATTTTTTTCATATGTTTTTTTGGCCATTCGAATTTCTACCTTGCTGAAGTTTCTATTCATTTCTTCTTCCCATTTTTTGATGGGGTTGTTTGTTTTATTCTTGTAAAGTTCTACCAGTGCCTGATATGTCCTGGATATTAACCTCTTATCAGATGGGTATTGGGTGAATATTCTTTCCCGTTCTGTGGACTGCCTTTGTATCTTAGTCACTGTTTCTTTTGAGTTGCAGAAGATTTTTAATTTCATGTAGTCCCATATGTTTATCTTTTCTTCTAGTTGCTTTGTTAGTGATGTTTCACCTTTGAAGATGCCTTTAGCTTCAATGTCGTGGAGGGTTTTTCCTATATCTTCTTCAATGTACTTTATGGATTCAAGTCTGATATTGAGATCTTTAATCCATTTTGATCTGATTTTTGTGTATGGTGTTAGACACAGGTCCAAATTAATTTTTTTACATGAGGGAAGATGTTTTGATTTGTTTTTCTCCTACTCTGATAGCTATTCATATCTTACCTTTTGTTATTCTTTATAATATTTTTATAGAATAATTTTTGATTTATAGACAAATTGGGTAGGCAGAATAGAATGTTTCCTAATTTTGTTCTAGTAGATAATTATTGTAGCACATAGTTTACCCTCTGAATTTTGTTGTTTTCTTTATTTCTTTAATTCTTTTGTCTCCCTTGGTTTTGGGACACAGCTAAGGCACAGTACTTGTGTCTTAGTACTGAAGGCAGAATATCTTGCTGTTTGAGGCCCCAGTTCAATTACTTGCATCAAAAGCAAATATATTTAACCACTTTTAAAAAATCATCTGTGCCACATTCATTCAGCAGTATATTCTTCTTTTACCTTCTTTGTGCAAATCATAGTTATCTTAAAGTGTTTGTAATCTGTTGATTTACTATGTATCAATACCGATGTTTATAGTTAAACCTTGTTTTATCTACATATCCCCTGATCAATGAATGTATGTAACCTATAATTTAAATGTACCTGAAAAGAAATCTCTCATTTATCAGCTTAATTGTGTGTGAAAAAAAATTGAAGAGTAACAGAAGGAAATACAACTATTTTCCAGGAGGAAAATGAGAAAGGTACTTAGTATGAGACAGGAGTGTATTGGGACTGAAGAAGTTATATGCCTTTTATTATAGATATTCAACTCAAGATTAATCCATGAGTTATTGAGATACACAAAAATGTAAGGAGAGAAGGTTTATAGCTATAATCTCCAGAAGTTGAAAAAAAAGTAACAACTCCAATACTTTAGAGTAGAATTTCAATATATTTTGTATTTCATCAGAAAGTTACATAGCTTTCTGGGGAGTGTGCATATTTACAGGTGGGAAAGAAAACATTTAAATGTGGTAGGAGAGTCTGGCAAGACACACAATGAATTATTGGAGATATCTTCATGCCAGAACTTTTCTTTGCTATCTGTTTACATATACCTTCCAATGACCTTATTTGCAATTTTCCCTTTGCCACTAGTACATATATTCTGAACCTTCAACTCCCCAAAGTTTATACATACTGCACTTGAGTTTTGGTGAACAAAGTGAAATAGACACTTAAATCAGAGAACAAATGTGACCTCCCCTGTAATTTTTATACTTTAAGACTTGGATGACAGGCCTAGCTACCTTAGAAGCTTTGCTGTTTTATCCACTCACAGCTTAATCTTAATGTTCTTAATCTTAATGTTCTTAAGCCAGGGTTCATACTAATGAGATCTCTCTTCTTGTAAACACTGATGGAGGGTGTGGCAGTTACAAAAGTCACCTTGACTCTGAATGAGTAACATCTGACTTGTTATTGTACATCTACTAAGACTTCTATGTCATCTAGATTGGGCACAGCTCCTCTTTATACCCACTGCACCAAGCATGGGGCAGTTAAAATTTACTAGGAGACTAACACCCTGGCTATGTTGAGACTATCATTTAAAATTATAAGAGGTATCATACTAGTTTGCCCTCAAGCAGGTGAGTGTGACCCTCTTACTATACAGAGAACAAGATACTGAGAATCACCTGGTACAATAAATAAGAAGGACCTTGTGGGTACATGAAGCCCATGAAATTAATACTTATTACTTTATACTAGCCCCCTCTCTCTTCAGTGTTTTATGTAAGAGAAAATCACATAATCTCAGAAGAAGAGATTAGTCCTTGGCATAATTATTTGTTTATACCTAGTAGGGTGTGGCAACACCCTTCTACACTTTCTACTATCGAGAAGCTGTTTAGGGTTCTTTGTTGACCTGAAGTTAGGATTACTTTTGTGTTTATAAGGGGACCCACTTGAGGTACTACTCTCCTCTTTGGTGGGACTCTCTCTGGTGGGATCCTCTTTGGCAGGAGACTTGGCTCTGGTAGAAGGTCTAAGATACACATGACAACCCTTTAATGTATTTTCTGTAATCCACAATCTGGAAGGGAAGGAAAGAGAGAGATAGAGAGAAAGGAAAAGAAAATAAAGAACCTGCCATGGAGGCGGGCTGGGGGTGGGACCAGGGACTTTGGTGGTGGGAGATGGGCACAGCTGAACTTCTGTCCTGATACTGTTGGGGACCCCTGTGGCTCCCAGACATAGATAATCTTTTCCCATTGCTTCCAAGTAGATGAAAACTTAGATAAAAATTCACATTTTTAAGTATTTTATTATACCACAGTGAGATATACAATTACAAAGATGTTCATATTTGGGTTTTGGTAATACAGTGTTCCAGCACCCATCCCTTCACCAGTACCCACGCACAGAAAGGGAAAGAGATGCACATAAAATATATTTGAAGTCTTGCTTTCTAACACTTTATTTTATTTTCATTTTTCTTGATTCTATTCCCAGATTAAAATTAAGGTTTGAGGATACCATTAAAAAATTCACATTTGTCAATCATAGAATTATTAGCTTTACTCTTCCCTGTGTTCCCATGTAATTAATCTGAGCAATGTTCAATGCTCCACTTCAATATTTTCTTCTCTTCAACATTCCTGTGTTCTCTTCAATATTTCATGCCCTGTGTTTGTTATACAGAAATAGATGTCAGAATTTGAAAGTAAAAACTAGTAATTGGTATATTTAATTTTCCCTGAATTGTTTTCAATGTATCTTTCATCAGTATATTTCACATGTCTCGGGAGTTTTCAGGAAGTTTATATTTACCAAAGGGGAGGCATCACTAATCATAATGAAAGAGACATTGTTATTTACTAGCAGTAAAAATATTATAGCTCCTCTAAAAATATTTTCTAAGCATTTGGGAGTTGATTCGGGAGGATTTCTCAGCTGTAACTTGAAAATCATATCACATAATCATTAATATGTACATACAAGACTGACCTTGGCTATAGTAACTACAGCTTGAACAATGCTGATTAATGTTTTACTCTGTTGGAACACCTGCCCTCCTCCTGCATGTTTAAAAGAACAACAGCAATGACAATAACACTAAAAAAGAGGCAATAGAATTAGCAGCTATTAATAGAAGCTCTGAATGCCTTAATGCTAACAGGAGGAGTCATGCTTTGAAAGACATTGTGAGCTACCTGTGAGTATTTGACACATACTCAAGAAACTGTGGCATAATTAATATGCTAGCTCTAAATTTCAACTTCTGCTCTGGATGCTTGTACTAGGAGCCTAGGAAAAATTAAAATTGGAAGTGTAAATTCAAAGAAGCTAGAAATAGCCAAGTGATTTGGGCTCAGAACAACTTCCATTCCTGACTTAGAACAGAAGAAGCTTCAAGATATCTGATGAAATTACATTATTGGTGGGTCTTTCTGTTGCTCCCCACCTAACCCCACCTCCAAATGAGTCAGCAGATTAGATCAGAATGCAACAGCCGAGTCACTGCCTATAGACCGTTCTGACTACTGTGTACTTCTATTTCTATATTTATATCTTGCACAAATTTTTCTTGTGGTTTACCCTACCTAGAAGCCAGACAGGGAAGGAAATTCAGGGAAATGTAGTTGCACTTTAACTAAGCCAGACTAGTACTAAGAGCAAATTAGTAATAAAGTTTGACAAATTTCAGGAGCATGTTTTTTACTATATTTATGCAGTTAGTTACTCTACTGAGCAGTAGCTGATTAATTAAAACCTCACTATCAGAGGTATAATTATTAGAAGCCTGTTTATACTCCCAGATGTGAAGCTGAAAAGGTATTTTATTGCATAAAATCTTGTGAATCCCTGCACTTTATCTGTAACTAGTGACTCTTTTGACTGCGCCGTAATAAAAGTATTCATTTTATAGCTAAAATGATTAATATAGATATATCTATAAAAGTCACTAAGCTATTCATTCCTCCCTTCCTTATCTACTGCATCTGAGTGCATGTGTGCAGACACACACACACACACACACAGCACATAGCCTGAGGTAATATCATAAATTACCTCAACACTGAAGTGAAAAATGATTCTTGGTGGACTGTATTTAAGAAAAGTACCATGAATGTGCACAGAGATGACACATGGGCAAATAAAATGAAAGAAATTTGCTTTTGATCTAATGGCTCCATTGATTTTTTTCCTAAGCAGGGTTGTAATTACCTGCACAGGAGCTTAAAATAATTCGTGCAGTAAGTTCCAGGAGTTATCTTATTAAATGAATATGTTATTTGTATTCTATATGGAAATGAGCTGGTGTGTTTTGACTTTATGCATGAAGCTTGGACCCCCTGGGTATCCTGTGGGGACCAGGCACAGCTGATTTCTTCATCTGCAAGGCAGAAGCCTGACAGCCACAGATGTGAGCTGCTCCAGCTTTAGGTGTAAAAGCTGCTTTGTAAAGCCAGAATCCAGGCAATTAAACACGTCCCCCTCCTGCTAAATTGGTAGTTAGCCAGGCCACTGTCAGTGTTTTCCATACTCCTCCAACCAGAGGTCTTGGTGAGATGAACACCTGAAGGTTCTTGCTGGAAAAGTACAAAAACTCAAAACTGAAATATTAAGAACTTCTTTTCACAAGCTATTTTTTTGCCCTGCAGTTTATAAGACCAAAGCAAATATAATGCAAAAAAAACACAAACAATATCAATAGTAATTATGCTTGGTATTTTAGTTACTGAACATTAATATTATTTGTTGAATGGGGTCTTATGTTAATTACATGTTACACTGAATCGCATTCCATTTTTTACAGCAACCTTGTAGGTCTATATCAACATCAATGTAGATGTTAGGAAATTGGCTCAAAGAAGATTGTGGCTTAGTTTAAGTTATACAGACTACCAGTAGCCAAATTAGAACTGAAGCAGACACACATAATTTAGTAAAATAAATAATCAATTTTACTGGTCTCTGTACCCTGGCACCTATTATTTTGCATAATTTTAGAGCATCATTTATAAAACTAGGTCTTCCTTATCTTTATCCATTAGTTTAAGAGCTACTATAATAGTGAATTGTGTAGCATTTTGAAAAAAAATTTGGAAGACAGCAAAATATGTGAATAGCCATTAGCTTGCAATTGCTACTTTCGATGAGACAGAAGTAGAGGAAAAAAAGAAATCTCAGGCAGTCACCGCTGCAAGTCATTACACATCAGGATTCTGTATTTTGTCACTGATTTATCCCAACAATTATGGACGCAGTTAGAAAAGCTAGTTCGTTGAGAAATCTTCTATCTGAAATCACTGCTATGATCTTTTAAACACTTTTTCTGATCCCTTCTCACCACAATAACCACAAAAAGTCATTGATGAACTTGTAGGAACTGAAGGAGACTTACATGCCCTTCTCCTTCAGGGTAATAAAATATAATTGCAATAAATTTCCATATCACTTCTCTCTCTCTCTCTTATCACGCTTCTCACAGGGTCACAATTTCTAAGGCATCATACATGTTGTTAAAAGGATGATGGCCTCAATTGATATCTACCCAGAAACTACTGCTGGGAAAAACAATCTTAATTTTTTGATGACCATTCATCTCTGGTCCCTGGAGAAACCCATAAAAATAGCCAGGCCCTATTCCCCCTAAGAATACCTGGAGTTATCCTCCTCCACTAAACCCACCCCTTGAATTCAACATGGGCTAATCAATATTTCCCCTTAACATTGTAGGATGATTCTCTGAACCGTAACTCCCTTTGCTTGCTTTACTTTTTTAGCTGTGGGTCAGGGGGATTGGTGGATATTGACTTTTGCCTACCTGTGCATACTGCATCCCTATAGCCCAACATTTTTAAAAAATGGTTCCAGAGTGGCGTACCTCATGCATAGTGATAGTACAGATAGTGGGTAGGACCTTTGACTTGGAACCAGGAATCAGTCCTAGATGCCCTATATAGTCTCCCAATCCCATCAGGATTGAACCTTGAGTTCAGAGTCAGGAGTAAACCCAAGAACAAGAGGGTGTGGCTCTAAAATAAAACAAACAAAAACATGTTAATTTGAAAGCATGTGTGCTCACCTATGTTCATTGTAGTTTTTGCTAAAATAGTCAAGCTATAGAAACAATCCAAATGTCAATCTATAGATGAAAGACAATGGATTCACTCATACACACACAAACGGTATGGGATACTACACAGCATACAGACAAAACCATGCAACTCACTGCTACAGGGTAGAACTGAAGTGTATTATGCTGAGTGAAGTGAGTCAGAAGGAAATATACACACAAAAACACGTTTAAATGCTCTCAAGTGAGCGAGCAACTGACAGTCAAATGCAACAAAATGAAGAGCTGATCTACAGAAGTGAGTTTGGTGGATATTTAGAATATGAGGGGCTTTGATGGAGGGAAGTGGGCATGTGGTGGTAGTTGTAATATGAAATTATGTGTGCATAAAACATCATTAACTGAATTGTAAATCAAAGTACCCTCAATAAAGATTTGAAAAATAATAGCATTCTTGGCAATATAATGACTATTATACTGTGGTTTCTATTTGTATTTTCTTTATTAATATTGATTTACAATATAGTTAAGGTTTAATTACCACTTGTGTTTACTCACTTACCGTCCTAATTACACCATTTCCATTTTTTTCTAAAAGGAACCTATTTCTTATTAATGTAGAGATTTTTATATATTAATCATTATTTGATTATGATGGTGCAAATGGCAAACAAGCTCTCGATTTCATATTTAAATACTCTAGGGGAGCATCTTTGCATATAAGTTTTCTATTTTCATATAATTTATTTTAGTAATCTTTCTATATCAGTGCCATAATACTATGCATTATTTTTATTCTAAATTGAGAAAAATTCCCTCCACATTTTATTAGTTTATCTAATCTGGTTTTATATGTATGTATAAGTGATTAGAGCACAAAATTTTATATAAAACTTTTATAAGTATAACCATTTTTATAGCTCCCATTTAATAGATACTTTCTTACATTTTATTTATCAGGTGTAACCTGATAATGTTATGTAATGTAATGTATCAATTTCATAATACTACAGATATTTCAGTTATTTATTGCATTTTTTAAATCTGGTCTCTATCCAGTTCTACAATGGTGCAATATAAAAAAAAATCACCATTAGCAAGACAATACATTTTTGGTGGGAGGGTGAAGTTTAGGAGTTACTCTTGTTTTGGGGCTCTGGTATGACTTCTGATTGCTCCAAGAGCAATCATGAGTGTTAGTTTAACCAAGTTGGTTGCAGAGTAGCAAACACCCTACTTTGCTGTACTACCTCTCTGGCCCAGCAAGACAATTCTTTTCATTGTTGTTGCTTTGTTTTTGAAAACACCTGACTTTCATCAGGGGCTCATCTTGGCTCTGCACACAGGAATCACGCCTGGCAATGCTTACCGGGACCGTATGAGATGCCAGCAATCCAAATCAATGGGCCCTGTGCAAGGCAAGTACCCTAACAACAGTAATATTTCTCCACCCCCAATGCAATTCTTTTATCTGAGTTTTTTTCCTCAACATTTTCTTGGGTACTTGATTTCTTTTTCTTTTACATTCACAATAAAAATCAGACTATCACAGTTCAATAAAACTGATTTTGACTTTTTGTATGAATTTCTTTTTATTTATAGGTTAAGTTGAGGATAAATGATATATTAATAATATAGTTAATATGGCCCCAAAATCATTATGTCAATATTTACTCTTGAAAGATGTACAAATGTGTTCATAATTTTCTTATTTAATTGCTGGAACTGTGGATGGTTTCCTTTAAAGACTGCTGTAAATTTATATGTACTAAAAGAATGAATTTAGTATATGAAATATTTTAATTATAAATATATATCATTAAAGCATTATGACTTTAGCAAAGTTTTTCTTTCTTTCTTTTTTTTTTTTGCTCTTTTGCTCTTTTGTCTCTCTCAGACATGGGGCAGAGCGGTTCCTTGCTCTCCCTGTGCCCAGCCGTTCATGAGGCTGTCGGGAGGCATGGTGGGTTCCAGCCTTGGCCCACCACCTCGGCAGAACCCTCACAACAAGCCAGACGACCCCCACCCACTCCATGGGCGCCGCCATTTTCCACATTGGACTTCCCTCTCATCAGAACTCCACCCAGCCGACCAGCCCATCACAGCCCGGATCATCGACACCCACCCTGGAGCAGTTTCTTCCTCAATCCGGCCCAGGTATGCTGGTCCAGAGACTCTCAGACATGGGGCAGAGCGGTTCCTTGCTCTCCCTGTGCCAAGCCGTTCATGAGGCTGTCGGGAGGCATGGTGGGTTCCAGCCTTGGCCCCACCACCTCGGCAGAACCTCACAACAAGCCAGGCGACCCCCCCACCCACTCCATGGGCGCCGCCATTTTCCACATTGGACTTCCCTCTCATCAGAACTCCACCCAGCCGACCAGCCCATCACAGCCCGGATCATCGACACCCACCCTGGAGCAGTTTCTTCCTCAATCCGGCCCAGGTATGCTGGTCCAGAGACTCTCAGACATGGGGCAGAGCGGTTCCTTGCTCTCCCTGTGCCCAGCCGTTCATGAGGCTGTCGGGAGGCATGGTGGGTTCCAGCCTTGGCCCACCACCTCGGCAGAACCTCACAACAAGCCAGAGCGACCCCCACCCACTCCATGGGCGCCGCCATTTTCCACATTGGACTTCCCTCTCATCAGAACTCCACCCAGCCGACCAGCCCATCACAGCCCGGATCATCGACACCCACCCTGGAGCAGTTTCTTCCTCAATCCGGCCCAGGTATGCTGGTCCAGAGACCTCTCAGACATGGGGCAGAGCGGTTCCTTGCTCTCCCTGTGCCCAGCCGTTCATGAGGCTGTCGGGGAGGCATGGTGGGTTCCAGCCTTGGCCCACCACCTCGGCAGAACCTCACAACAAGCCAGACGACCCCCACCCACTCCATGGGCGCCGCCATTTTCCACATTGGACTTCCCTCTCATCAGAACTCCACCCAGCCGACCAGCCCATCACAGCCCGGATCATCGACACCCACCCTGGAGCAGTTTCTTCCTCAATCCGCCCAGGTATGCTGGTCCAGAGACTCTCAGACATGGGGCAGAGCGGTTCCTTGCTCTCCCTGTGCCCAGCCATTCATGAGACAGTCGGGAGGCATGGTGGGTTCCAGCCTTGGCCCACCACCTCGGCAGAACCTCACAACAAGCCAGACGACCCCCACCCACTCCATGGGTGCCGCCATTTTCCACATTGGACTTCCCTCTCATCAGAACTCCACCCAGCCGACCAGCCCATCACAGCCCGGATCATCGACACCCACCCTGGAGCAGTTTCTTCCTCGATCCGGCCCAGGTATGCTGGTCCAGAGACTCTCAGACATGGGGCAGAGCGGTTCCTTGCTCTCCCTGTGCCCAGCCGTTCATGAGGCTGTCGGGAGGCATGGTGGGTTCCAGCCTTGGCCCACCACCTCGGCAGAACCTCACAACAAGCCAGGCGCCCCCACCCACTCCATGGGCGCCGCCATTTTCCACATTGGACTTCCCTCTCATCAGAACTCCACCCAGCCGACCAGCCCATCACAGCCCGGATCATCGACACCCACCCTGGAGCAGTTTCTTCCTCAATCCGGCCCAGGTATGCTGGTCCAGAGACTCTCAGACATGGGGCAGAGCGGTTCCTTGCTCTCCCTGTGCCCAGCCGTTCATGAGGCTGTCGGGAGGCATGGTGGGTTCCAGCCTTGGCCCACCACCTCGGCAGAACCTCACAACAAGCCAGGCGACCCCCACCCACTCCATGGGCGCCGCCATTTTCCACATTGGACTTCCCTCTCATCAGAACTCCACCCAGCCGACCAGCCCATCACAGCCCGGATCATCGACACCCACCCTGGAGCAGTTTCTTCCTCAATCCGGCCCAGAAATGCTGGTCCAGAGACTCTCAGACATGGGGCAGAGCGGTTCCTTGCTCTCCCTGTGCCCAGCCGTTCATGAGGCTGTCGGGAGGCATGGTGGGTTCCAGCCTTGGCCCACCACCTCGGCAGAACCTCACAACAAGCCAGGCGACCCCCACCCACTCCATGGGCGCCGCCATTTTCCACATTGGACTTCCCTCTCATCAGAACTCCACCCAGCCGACCAGCCCATCACAGCCCGGATCATCGACACCCACCCTGGAGCAGTTTCTTCCTCAATCCGGCCCAGGTATGCTGGTCCAGAGACTCTCAGACATGGGGCAGAGCGGTTCCTTGCTCTCCCTGTGCCAAGCCGTTCATGAGGCTGTCGGGAGGCATGGTGGGTTCCAGCCTTGGCCCACCACCTCGGCAGAACCTCACAACAAGCCAGACGACCCCCACCCACTCCATGGGCGCCGCCATTTTCCACATTGGACTTCCCTCTCATCAGAACTCCACCCAGCCGACCAGCCCATCACAGCCCGGATCATCGACACCCACCCTGGAGCAGTTTCTTCCTCGATCCGGCCCAGGTATGCTGGTCCAGAGACCTCTCAGACATGGGGCAGAGCGGTTCCTTGCTCTCCCTGTGCCCAGCCGTTCATGAGGCTGTCGGGAGGCATGGTGGGTTCCAGCCTTGGCCCCACCACCTCGGCAGAACCTCACAACAAGCCAGACCACCCCACCCACTCCATGGGCGCCGCCATTTTCCACATTGGACTTCCCTCTCATCAGAACTCCACCCAGCCGACCAGCCCATCACAGCCCGGATCATCGACACCCACCCTGGAGCAGTTTCTTCCTCAATCCGGCCCAGGTATGCTGGTCCAGAGACTCTCAGACATGGGGCAGAGCGGTTCCTTGCTCTCCCTGTGCCCAGCCGTTCATGAGGCTGTCGGGAGGCATGGTGGGTTCCAGCCTTGGCCCACCACCTCGGCAGAACCTCACAACAAGCCAGGCGACCCCCACCCACTCCATGGGCGCCGCCATTTTCCACATTGGACTTCCCTCTCATCAGAACTCCACCCAGCCGACCAGCCCATCACAGCCCGGATCATCGACACCCCACCCTGGAGCAGTTTCTTCCTCAATCCGGCCCAGGTATGCTGGTCCAGAGACTCTCAGACATGGGGCAGAGCGGTTCCTTGCTCTCCCTGTGCCAAGCCGTTCATGAGGCTGTCGGGAGGCATGGTGGGTTCCAGCCTTGGCCCACCACCTCGGCAGAACCTCACAACAAGCCAGACGACCCCCACCCACTCCATGGGCGCCGCCATTTTCCACATTGGACTTCCCTCTCATCAGAACTCCACCCAGCCGACCAGCCCATCACAGCCCGGATCATCGACACCCACCCTGGAGCAGTTTCTTCCTCAATCCGGCCCAGGTATGCTGGTCCAGAGACTCTCAGACATGGGGCAGAGCGGTTCCTTGCTCTCCCTGTGCTCAGCCGTTCATGAGGCTGTCGGGAGGCATGGTGGGTTCCAGCCTTGGCCCACCACCTCGGCAGAACCTCACAACAAGCCAGGCGACCCCCCACCCACTCCATGGGCGCCGCCATTTTCCACATTGGACTTCCCTCTCATCAGAACTCCACCCAGCCGACCAGCCCATCACAGCCCGGATCATCGACACCCACCCTGGAGCAGTTTCTTCCTCAATCCGGCCCAGGTATGCTGGTCCAGAGACTCTCAGACATGGGGCAGAGCGGTTCCTTGCTCTCCCTGTGCCCAGCCGTTCATGAGGCTGTCGGGAGGCATGGTGGGTTCCAGCCTTGGCCCACCACCTCGGCAGAACCTCACAACAAGCCAGACGACCCCCACCCACTCCATGGGCGCCGCCATTTTCCACATTGGACTTCCCTCTCATCAGAACTCCACCCAGCCGACCAGCCCATCACAGCCCGGATCATCGACACCCACCCTGGAGCAGTTTCTTCCTCAATCCGGCCCAGGTATGCTGGTCCAGAGACCTCTCAGACATGGGGCAGAGCGGTTCCTTGCTCTCCCTGTGCTCAGCCGTTCATGAGGCTGTCGGGAGGCATGGTGGGTTCCAGCCTTGGCCCACCACCTCGGCAGAACCTCACAACAAGCCAGGCGACCCCCACCCACTCCATGGGGCGCCGCCATTTTCCACATTGGACTTCCCTCTCATCAGAACTCCACCCAGCCCGACCAGCCCATCACAGCCCGGATCATCGACACCCCACCCTGGAGCAGTTTCTTCCTCAATCCCGGCCCAGGTATGCTGGTCCAGAGACTCTCAGACATGGGGCAGAGCGGTTCCTTGCTCTCCCTGTGCCCAGCCGTTCATGAGGCTGTCGGGAGGCATGGTGGGTTCCAGCCTTGGCCCACCACCTCGGCAGAACCTCACAACAAGCCAGGCGACCCCCACCCACTCCATGGGCGCCGCCATTTTCCACATTGGACTTCCCTCTCATCAGAACTCCACCCAGCCGACCAGCCCATCACAGCCCGGATCATCGACACCCACCCTGGAGCAGTTTCTTCCTCAATCCGGCCCAGGTATGCTGGTCCAGAGACTCTCAGACATGGGGCAGAGCGGTTCCTTGCTCTCCCTGTGCCCAGCCGTTCATGAGGCTGTCGGGAGGCATGGTGGGTTCCAGCCTTGGCCCACCACCTCGGCAGAACCTCACAACAAGCCAGGCGACCCCCCACCCACTCCATGGGCGCCGCCATTTTCCACATTGGACTTCCCTCTCATCAGAACTCCACCCAGCCGACCAGCCCATCACAGCCCGGCTCAGCGGGGCAAGGCGGCCGCGCGGTTCATCTATAAAGGCTTTATTTGGAGGTGTTTATAGAGTATGCCTCCCGCACGGCAAGCCTAGCAAGCTGCTCGTGTTGTATTTGATATGCCAAATGCCAGTAACAATTATATTAGATCATTCTCATGACCTAATATAATGGTTTGAGGCTCTTTATGTTCCTGTCCCAAGCCGATGCCCTTGGCTCTATAGCATGTGACAGGACATATTGAGATATTACTGGTGCCCGCTCTAGCAAATAGATGATTAACGGGGAAGATCGTGATCGTGATCGTGATCGCTCTTTTGGTTCACACCTGGCAATGCTCAGGGGTTATTCCTGCTCTTCGTCAGGAATTACTCCTGAAGGTGCTTGGGGACCATACAGGATGCTCAGGATGCTGGGTATTGAACCCAGGTCAGCTGCATGCAAGGCAAATGCCCTAAACACTGTTATCGCTCTGGCCCTATTTAGCAAACTTTTTCAAGGAAAGTAAAGTTTTTCAAAATTCTGCATAGTTAATTGTATTAAGAATAGGATTTTATATTTTGCCAGTGTTATCCATTATTAAATATCTGAACTAATGGTTTGTTGGAAAAGTTATGTTTTCAGGGGACACTGGGGCTATACTTGATAATATATTTTGTGTTTCTATTGTTTTGACTTTCTACTAGATTCAGATGAGCAGCAGAACCTCCTGCTGTTACTAAACATTACATAGTATACTTGACAAGAGTTATTGACAAACATTTATCAAAATAAAATAAAACTAGATGCCAATATTTGAAATAAAATTTCTCAGCACATAGCTGAATAGCTCCTTTAAAAAAGGAAAAGAATGTCACTGAGCATGTTTCAATTACATAGCAAGTTTCTATTATTTGGTCTTAAGGGATTTCCATTATAAGAACAGTGATAGAATTTTACAAATATCTCTAAACTTTTAAGATATCACTCTTTAGTGCATGAGTGTGCTGAATTTTATTAAGTGATTTTCTACTGGGAAAAAACATACTTCATTCTTGGAATAATCTCCACTGGATCATATGCCTTATTTATTTTTCATATAAAAGATTGGATTTATAGTCAAAATATTTGGTTAATAATATCTCAAAAATGGCTTATATTTTCATGCCTCATACCCTTATCTTTATTTTAATTTTCAATATTTTATTATACCACTGTAAGATATACAACTACATAGATGTTAACTTGTCTGGGTTTCGGTCATACATTGTTTCAGCACCAATCCCTCCACCAGTGCCCATTTCCCACCACCAATGTCCCCCCCATTCCCTCCACACTCCCCCAGCCTGCCTCCATGGAGAGATTCTTTATCTCTTTTCTCTCTCTCTTTCTCTCTCTCTCTCCCTTATCTTACACACTGTAGCTTGCAATACATATACTCAGAGGCTATCATGTGTATCTTTTTGTCTGTATTCAATACTCAGTTGTAGGCTAGTATCATCACTTACAACAATTGTTAACACTTCTCTGTACCACTGAACCTTCGATTCCCAGACGTTTGTGGTAGATTCCATTTTTGGAAACACTTGTTGATCCATGTTTTGTCTGACCTTGAATATTGGTATCATAATATATATATGTGTATATATATATATACATCATGCAAATAAATGCAGTAATTTTATATCTGTCTTTTTTCCTTCTGGCTAATTTCACTCAACATGATCCTGTCCATGTCCATCTATTTATAGGTGAATTTCATAACTTCATTTTTCCTAATGGCTGCATAGTATTCCATTGTGCAGATGTACCAAAGTTTATTTATCCAGTCA